>PNEQ01077053.1:0-30227 GCA_003012365.1 Medauroidea extradentata | reverse complement strand
AAGTTAAAGTTACTGTGTTTCTCTTTCGTTCATAAACTAATAAGCACAGTTATGTGACAGGATGAACATTAACTTACCCACATGGCTGGCCTATTGATCTTTCTGGAATAGTTTTCCCTTTGTAGTTCTGGTGTTCCATCCCTTTAACTTTTGCCTTTTTGATAGTATTGCATTTATATGATTGTTCGTGTCGTAATCCCATTTTTCATTTTTTGGCTGGACTTGGACATTCACTTGTTGCTTCCATTATTGCACAGTGTCGTGACTGTTTTCACTGTCAGCTGTTGACAATTAAGGCATAGATATAGACATAATAGATGTAGCAGCATGGATATTTAATATTGTATCTTTGATTCACTCTCACGTTTTGACCATTATTTACCTTCATTTCATTCACAGGTCATTTTAGAAAGGGCACATGTCCTTGGACTAATGCCCTTTCTTAAATGACCCATTCAGTTGTACTTTTAATCCCATATCGGAGTGCAGCCATGTCCTAATTTACGACTACGTGCTATGAATGTGTTTGATACTATGATTACTATTTTATTTTCTTGAAAATATATTTGCAACATCACATTTTTTCATGGTCAAAAATTAACTTCACTTCCCACCTCAACATTTCATAAAAATTAGATTTAAGTAGACTTCTTATGTATACCTAATGTACAGAGAACTCTCAGCATACTTGCAAATATACAGTACAGCATTGTAATGTGACGTGTGCTCAACAGCCCACATGTGCATTGCGACCGTTCGTCAACACAAACCAGCGACACGGGCAGTATTCACGACAACAGCCCGCAGCATTCAGAAGACAACCTGCATGCGCCCGGTACTGACAAGACCGACTGAGTACTCAAGTTAATGTGGCCACGTGGTTAGCAAGCGAACACAAAAGAAAGTGCCAGTATTTAAAGTAAACCAACGAAGTAACATCACCGCAACACAACCCAACACCAGCTAAACAAGGGACATTGGTCGTTACAACAAGCATTATGCCATCGCTGGAACGAATGTCCCCTGAAACAGACAATGCGGGAGTTGCTCAGACAAAGTAATGTTGGAGAGGTAGTCTCCATATTTTCAGGGAATTATTGAGCACCCACAAGTAGGGCAAACAATTTTATTAGGTAAAGTGCTTAAAAATTGTTCAACAGTGCTGGACCGCTGAGAGCGACCCAGACAGACAAACTGACAATCACAAAGACCGTGCAACACATCAACAAATTTTATACTTAACATAAGAATAGTGATTAATGTGTTAATATCCAAGTGTTCTACATGTGTTAGAATAATAAACATTGCCAGCTCGGATTTAGAGAAACAACTTTACAAGCCAGCCAGAACGGAAGGCCCTGTCCGTGGAGGGTACATACTCTTTCCTCTTTTCGCTGCTTGTGCATTGTCGTGTTTCCATTTTGTCATCCACGATGTGCCATCTGTCTGGTACCTGCTGACCGCATTGTTCACGTTTTGCCAACGTGTCGGGCACAGTTTCCTGTGAAGTTACTACGTCGTTATATAGCTGGTCAATGTGGGTGTTATCTGTGACTGTTACACTGTTGCACGTGATTGTGTATGTACTGTTTGTCTTGTATACTGGTGGCAACATTTCCTCCCACTCCTCTTCGTCGCGGCCGGTCATGTTTTGGTCCAGTGACCTTGAAAGTGCGTCCACCAGCTGATTTTCTGCTCCTGATACATGTTCCATATGGAAGTCGAATAACTGTAATAATAGGGCCCATCTGATGAGTTTACTACAGGCCTCGAGAGTGTTGTGTAGCCATACCAAGCACCGGTTGTCGGTGCGTAATGTAAAGCATCGGTACTCGAGGTAAGGCATGTACCGCTTGAATGCCCTCACTACTGTGAGACATTATCGCTCGTTGACGTCGTAGCATTTTTCTACTGGGCCAAATTTTGCACTGCTATAGTCTATTATGTGCCGTTCCCCATTTTCACCCAGCTGAAACAGCACTGCTCCCATTCCTCGTTCACTGGCATCTGTACGTATGTAGGTTTTTTTGGGATCATGGCGTGCTCGTGCCGGGCATTGTCCGTAACTGGTCTTGACGCCCTCGAAGTTTTTCGCTGCCGCTGGTGTCCACCTGAACTTTGTGCTTGGTGACAAGAGCGTGGAGAGGGGCGCTGTCATTATTGCGAACTCAGAAATGTATTCTCTCAACCAATTTATTAGGTCGAAGAATTTTCGGACTTGTTTGCAGGTGCGTGGTTGGGTGTATTCTCTAATGATTCGGAGTTGTTCCTGGGGGTCGATTCTCGAGTTGTTACGAGATTATTTCATATTGCCGAATTTCACTTACTAAACTTCGAAACCTTCATCACACTATGGCAGAATCGTATTCTTGAGTTGAAATTCCGAAGTGCGGAATCTTAGTGCGAGATATCCTCAGTTTCGAACTTCCAGTTACACTCCCGCAGCAGAAATCTGCGAGTAAAAAGAACGCTCTACTTGTATGATGCACTGAACGCACCCACTGGAAGAAAAAATAGGTTGTTCTGTGTGGTTGCGCACAACATTAGCACGCGTATAAACAGAATTATAAAGAAAATATATATAATTAACAAGCAACATGTTTCGTAATGTATTATTATTGCAAACAAATAGTTACAAAGTCTTTATCTAGAGACATTTAATTCGCAAGTAATTTTATTAGAAATTCAGGACACTGCTGCCATCTTGCTTCTATTTTACGAACACAACGACGTTGCCTTTTTTTAACGAGCACTGCTGTTTGCAAAGCTTAAATTTGCTACGTCAGATTGTTTTTGTATTGCACACTTCTCGCAGGTGCTGAAATTTAAGTCACCACAAAAGGAGAGACAACTAAGAGTTAGTTTATTGGTTATTTCTTGAGCAGAATTTTCTATATAAAATTCGGGTTAGTAAGTCTACATAGTACGGAACTTCGAATAATTAGATTACAACATTTAAAGAATATTTAAATTCGTTGATAAAATTGCAAATGAGTAAAGAATTTCCTACATAAAAAAACGATAGGAAGGTGAAGCGCCTCGAACCTATTTTCAAAATTACTCCATACAGAGCATTTAGCCTAGTGCCATTACCACTACACTACAGTACAACTCATACTTTCACCCACATTATACATATAATACTGTTCTATGTACACATGTAACGTTAAATGCAAGTTTCGTGATAAAATTAATGATTTGTTGCGATTGTGTGTTATAAAATTAACAAGTAAAGTATTAACATAGTTTAAAAATACGCGTGGGCACTCTACACTATTGTATTGCTTTATTTTGTCTCTTTGAAAGAGTGAGGTTGTAGAAATACATGGTAAAAGTGTCATGGCTGCGGTCTTCAAGGCGTTGCGGAATCGCATCTCAAGACCCTAAGAGCATGTGAGATTTTTCCGCATGGAAAAATTTCATTTCGATGTTTTTTTCACTCAAGAATAGCAAAATGGAATCCATTACGAAATTCTGAGCAAATTCGCAATGAAATAATCTCGCATCATTTCAAGAATTGGCTCCTTGGTCGGGTTTGTTTCCATCTGGATTTATTACGTACCCCAAGAATTTTATTTGCGTTTTGCCACTGTGGCATTTATGGTTGGCGCACACTAGACCGTTGATTGCGAGCCTTTCCCATACTAGTGACAAGTAGTGTCTGTGCTCTTCCCATGTCTGTGACCAGACTACTATGTTTTTGAGATACACAACTATGCACTCTCCAATTATCCCATCTAGCACACGGACCATCATTGCTTTGGAAGGTTGACGGAGCACATTTCAACCCGAAGGGCATTGCGCAGAATCGGTACTGTGATCCGTCTGGGACGGTGAATGCCATCTTGTGTCGGTGTTCTGGTTTTTCCGGTACTTGCCCATAACTGCTGCGCAAGTCCAAAGATGTCATAATTTTTGCATTACCCAACATGTTGAGAGCGGTTTTGACACTTATGTAGGGTGTTGTGGCGGTTTTCATGACAGTGGCCTCAAATCCACGCAAAATCTCCAAGTGCCGTATTTTTAGGAGCTAAGTTTATGGCGGAATTGTATCGGCTGTCGGAGGCTTCAATTACGCAGTCGGCGAGAATCTCAGTTATCTGTTGTTTAGTAATTTTTGCCTGTGTTTGCAGATATTCCCGCGGGGGTGTGAACAGTGGTCTGTCATGTTCCGTTTCTATGGCGTGTTCCGTGATGTTGGTGCGCTTAAGTGGATCGGCACTCGCGAAAACGTCTCTCTGCTTGTGCAAGAGCTTCTGCACTGCTGCGCGGTATTGAGGTGGTACACTGTGGTCTATATCATCTAGGTTTACGGTTGTTGTTGCTGTTTGTGTATGGGGTTCAAGGTTATATACAGTTCTGCTTTCCTTTTGTCCGAAATCAATTCGCCTGGTGGCAGTTTCCACGATGGTGTTTTGTTCAGTTAACCATGTCTATCCCAAGATAGCATCTTCCCTTAACTTGCTTACTACATACGCCACTGTTTGTGCCTCAATGTCGCGTATTTTGACTGTGATTTTGACCTGTCCCATTACTTCACCACTGGAGACAATGGTGGCAAGTTGCACTGTTTGTTTACACTGGTTCAGAGTCCCGGTGTCTACAAGATGTGGGTGGACAAAGTTGTGTGTAGCAGTGGTGTCAACAAGAGCATAACACATTTTAGCATTGATAGAAATTGGAATGTGGATTAACTTACAGTTCTGGGTGCTGTTGATGCTGAGCTAGTGGAGTAGTAACTGCTGCGGCGTCCAGTTCGTGTCAGTTGTTGTGGCGGTTGGGGGAGGGCGACGTCTGGCCGTCCTACCCCTTCTCCTCGTTTCCCGCTGGCGACAGCCCTGCTCCACCTCCCACTGGGTGCTCCGGTGCGTTGGGACACTCACTGTGCCAATGGTACATCTGTTGCCCAGGGCAGTACCTGCAGGGATACAGTGGATTCTGTGTTTTGTCACATTGTCTTCTCTCGTTGTGCTGCACTTTCTTGATGTAGCTAATTTTCTGTGGTGATGCCATGGTTTTGTGCGTATGAATCGGCCGTGTATGGTCTCCCTTGTCATTATCACCCCCTGCTGCAAAGCTGCTGCTATGAGGACGTGGCTTGGTGAAGCTTGGGCTGGCCAATGCCGAGTCGTCGTATGAGAGACTGTCTATGACCATTATAGATCGCGTGAAGTCCTCGTAACTACTGTGTATTAAGGGCGCAACTCTGCAACGAAATTCTGGCAACACTGTAGAGTCTACAACCTCGAGCACTTATTTTGTTGACATACCACGATGGTACTGTTTGATCAAGTTAAATTTTCGCATAGCCAATACAGTGAGTGACTCGCCTTACTGCAGGGTTTGAAGCACTGCGCGGCTACATGCTTGTAAAGACAAAAACATGCTGGCGAATCGTAGCTGAAACACGGTGAGAAACTCGTCCCATTTCATACCATAATGCATCACTGACTTGAACCAGTGTCTTGCATCGCCTGACAGTTGGTTTCCTACACAACTAGGCCACTCGTCTTCGCACACGCCATACAAGTGCATTCTGGTTGCGCAGTCTTCTATGAATGCTTGTGGGTCTTCTGTTGTGACCCTTAAAAGTTCGGTAGTGATTGGAACTTGTTTGGTGTTTTTGGTGTTTGAGCTTCCAGTCCTGCACACATGTGTCTCGCGTATGGTAAACTGGTTGGCGACGTGGGTGGTAAAACTAAGGGTGTACCTGGGTGCAGTTCTGGTTGCGTTTTCTGTCCTATTATTTGTGCATGGACGTGGCTTCATCGCGTGCACTCGTGGCATTTAAATCCAGTGTGGTCAACACCGCTGATGTGCTTGGTACCCACACATCTCACACTTCCATACATCAGCCCCTGTTCCGTAACACACTGGCTGTTGACAGCATGTAGGTTGCAGCTCGTTCCTGTTCAATAAGTCGTGGAAGTCCTGTTTGGTCCCTGGTTCACATCTCGCACAAGTGAATTGTCCATTCTGCACGCTTCCTGCTTCACATGGTGTTACACAGTGTACATGATATTGACTCCTGTATGTCCTGCAGTAGAGTGTTGGCGGTCTGTTCCCGTCACACCATAGGAAGTTACCGCACTGTCGTCGCACTGTCATTGATGTTTGCACTTGTGACAGATGTTTACCTTTGTTGCACAGACATGGTGTTTAGCAGTGGGTTGCGGAGTCCGGTGCTATCCCATTGTCAAATACAGTCCCAGCAAAGTTCTGAGTTTAGCCCGAGTGATGTTTGTGCGACAGATGTCATGTGTGCGCGATTTGCATGTTCAATTGCCTCCGGGAGGCATACTTTCCTGTCTGCGCTGCCACATTGGCAAATTGACCCTGCAATGTTTGTATTGCCGACCAGCCTGACGCAGGCATGGCGCAGTGTAGCCGCTAATACTTCCGAAGTTTGCATTTTTTGGCTGTGCTAGCCTCGCGCCAATGTGTCGGATTTTTCGCATTCGCAGCAGACCCCATGTTCGCACCGGCCGGTGGGGTGTTGTTCACCAGTCCGAGGACGGTTGGGGGAGGGGAATGCTGTGCGTGCTGCCTCCCTCTGACGTCACACTTGTGGTATGTGCATGGCCCGCCTGTCTCGCCGTGCTGTTTCACTTTTCGCGCGCGTTTGCACACACACTGTCTCTTTTATGAACTGTAGATACACTGTTTCCACCGTCCTGTTACTGACTTGTATGATGTGAAAAGTTTGTTTAGAATTTCACTCGACAGTCCGAACACCGTCACATTACTGATGTTGCTGGCAATGTATTGATATTACATCGATGTTGTCACATATTGCAGAGTGCCACTTGATGTGTTGGTGGTGAGGGCAGAGTGGGTGGGAGCATCTTACTTATGCCCTGGAGGGTGCCGGCTGCTGCTGGTGGCGGCCGTAGGTCTACCGCCCGTGAGGCGAGTCCCCTCTGTATCCTCCACGTCGATATTTATGCTGTTGTGAGGTTGAAAAGTGGCTGGACCATGAAGTGGCAATGACCAAATAACTTACCTGCTTGAATAGATTTCACCACTGATTTATTGCGTTATTATTGGCATATTGTATATTGCATGTATGTCCTGAAGCGGTTTTCACGTCTTTAGCAGGTGGGTGGCTAACTCGGCAAACGAGAACACTGGTTATACGATGGTGAAGTTATGTTGGAAAATACTCCCCTGGGCGCAAGAGTTTGCAGGGATGGAGATGGCTGTACTCCTGGATGATTAAATTAGTGTTACGTTAATAAAGTTCCTGAAAAACTAGATCAAATCACTATTGCAGCTACATGATATGACAAGATACAGTGATGGTCCAGGAGCCTTGAACACGTGGTCTACCTCCTACACGCCCGAGACAAGACAGCCAAGCAATGGCGCCCACTCCCGCTAGTAGCTGAGAGTGCCCGCCAAAACTATTTGCGTGGCCGCTTTAAGCATGTTGTGTTGAAGCTGTGTACATACAAAGATACTAAAATTTACATAAGGCACATATGAGCCCTTGGAGATGTTAAAATAATTGGGTTTGCTGAAATTGCATAACTAAACTTACATAGGGAAATTAATTCAATTGTTCCTTCTGCTCCAGTTGGCTTGTTAAGCTGTCTCACTAAGTCCGAGCTGCCACTGTTTATTATTCTAACAAATCAAGAACACTTGGATATAACACATTAATCACTATTCTTATTTTGAGTATAAAAAGTTGTTGATGTATTGCGCGGTCTTTATGGTTGTCAGGTTGTCGGTCTGGGCCACTATCAGCGGTCCAACATCGTTGAACAATAATGAAGCACTTTACCTAATACATTGGTTTGCCTTACTTGTGGGTGCTCAATAATTCCCTGAAAATATGGAGACTGCCTCTCCATTATTACTTTGCCCGAGCAACTCCCGCATTGTCTGTTTCAGGCGACATTCGTTCCAGCATTTGTGCATGTCATGTTCAGCGATGGCGTAATGCTTTTTGTAACGACCAATATCCCTTGTTTAGCTGGTGTTGGGTTGTGTTGTGTTGATGTTACTTGGTTGATTTATTTTAAATATTGGCATTTTCTTTTGTGTTCGCTTGCTAACCACGTGGCCACATTAACTTGTGTACACAGTCGGTTCCGTCACTACAGTACGCATGCAGGGTGCCTTCCGAATGCTGCGGGCCGTTGTCGTGAATACTTCCAGTGTCGCTGGTGTGTGTTGATGAACTGTCACAATGCACGCGAGGGCTGTTGAGCACACGTCAAATATTTCTACATAATTTACGAAAAGTTGATCTCATTCTCCTTACCTTGCTGGCTCTCTATAATAAAATAGAATTAAAATGCCCACAGAAATTTTACAGTATAATGTCTGTTTGTGGCAAATGCAAATATCTTTCCTGTATATAGACTGCTTTGAAAATATCCTTGCAATTATCGAGTTATGTAGGCCCTAGTTATTTCACGATTCTGTAAGTGAAAGTCACCGCAGCGTAAGGTATACTTTTCATGTAAGAAAAAATAAATGTTTCCCGAATAAGGGTAGTAAATATTATCCATAACTTGGCAAGTCATACTGAGATTCATTTACTACAGTGTGAAAAATGTTTCATCTTAATTTTTATAGATGGTCGTAAAGAGTCAACCATATTATTTTATAATTAAATATTTATTCATTTACTTAGTGTACAGCATTTAGAATAATAATTAAAGTGCCATAATAATGCAATAACATTTTCAATATCCTTTTTAATATCCTTTTCAATAATATGTTAAGATGCAATTCGCTTCATCTTATTTGAAATTTTTCTGTAATAATTTTACCAACGAGTTACATAGTAAACATAGAGGGGCGAAAGCAGCTATTTCCATGGCTCTGAGGTGAAGCCTATTTGAAATGGGCCTGCCATTTTATCGATAGTCAAAACATTGTCAGCTGATGTATGTTGTAATGTAGGTTTAGTGAGAATTGTGAGAAATAGTTTGGGATTTTGATCGTCGTGGCATATGTTTGTCGAGTTAATGTCGAGTCTGTCGCCGACATGAAATATGCAGTAAATTGCTGCAGTCCACAACATATCTTGATGCCTATCTCAGAGTTTGGCTGCACACACTATAGCAATAAAATAAAAGATTTATCTTATTAAGTCTACTATAGTCCTTGTTTATGCAGTTTAGATAATTTGTATTGTTTTGTTATTGGTAGCTGCTATGAGACAGGATATAAGGTACAGAACTTTTTAGTTTACAACCAATACAAATCAAATATTAACTAAACATTTACTGCATCGTGTAAAATTTCATTGCTGGGAAGTGAAGTAAAAGGAATGCTACATGATGGTATTGTATGGCCAAGGCTGGAATATGCTGCCAAAGAGAAGGATGCATATATGGAAGTTGAGGTGCGGGAACATGAAAGGAGCAAAGAGGGTAACAGGATGGGTGAATAGCAGGTGAAGAAGGCAGTGGTACGATGGAGAGGATGAAGGCCAGGGATATATAGGCAAACTGCATTGATGCAGAAAATGGAATGGAGTACATTGAAGGACAGAAGAAGAGTTGAAAGTCTGGCCTGGATATACATACTTGTGAATAGAGAGGGAGGTTGGAGAGGGTTAAATTACCACCTAACTAAGGGAGGGTATGGGGAGAGTAAACACCAGCGAGAAGGTTCATGTGGAATGGAAGAGAATGAATAGGGTAGACAGTATGGTAGGTTCAGGAGGGGTTTGGGAATTGTAGCCTAGAAAGGCAGGTAAGGAGTGATCTCGCTAAATCGTGACAGACCAATTGCGAATATCTATTTAGTTATATAAGTTTGAGAATCTTAAATTGAGTTAGGGAGGGCAGCAAGGTTGTTGACTGTTGATATAGTTGACATGTTATATGTACAGTTCTTGTAGTAATAAGAATGTATTATAGTGTAAAAAGTTTCAATTTGTATATACAAATGCAGGCTTATTTCCATATGTCCAGACGTTTTATAATTTACATTTACTAGTAGTTCTATAAACATAACCTTAACTTATTAAGTTTTACACAGTGTACTATAAACAAAACTGATGTAAATATAATTACACACAACTGAAATGCATAATATGTGTATTTTAGCAAGCATAAGTTTACTGCAACATTTTTAAAGTGTATATATTTGGAGTGTGAGCCAGTTACCTCGCTACCTACAAATTTTCGCCAGTTGTTTTTGTCCTGTATTTACTATTTGTTCTCATTCCTAATATATTAAACAATAGACAAAGATATTTATATACTTTGCATGTCACATATACATACACAATGCATCGTAAGCTTTATTTTTCTATTATTATCGGTATATAAACTTAATTATCCCTAACCAACACCCTGCCACGCCCCTTTGTTTTGACGATGGAAAACATGGCCGACACAAGTTCAATTGGGCTTCAACCCGAAAACGCTTTCGCCCCTCTATGTTTATTATAATATATCTTGTTGAATTTTTCCATCATTTAATCTTTGGTATTTTAGAGCTATATTTCTGATTAAATGAATGTGTGTTGTTTTTTAGCATCACATACTCATTATTAAACATTAGTGTTCATTATTATGTACTTTAGAAATTAAATGATTTTTAAACAGTTTACAATATGAAATTTAGCAAGCTGACTGCAGTCGAGATCCTGGCATTATACTTGACAGCAAAATCTACTTTGGGGCAACTTCAGTAACGCCTCTATAAGAATATTAGGTTTAATCCAATTTATTTTACAACTTGCAGCTACGCCTGAATCTTTGTTGTACTTGTATTATTGTTCAGTAGATCGGAACTAGAAAACTGTTCAGTAATTTTAAACTCTGTTTCAGCTACTGATTCTAAGTGATTGGAAATGTTACAATGCAACATATTTAAAACTTTTTAAAACAGGTTCCCAATTGATAATTCAAACTTCGACTACAGCAACAAGAATAAAAATTAAATCATTCAAATTTTATACCAGTACAGCCTGTCCCCAGGATGTCCTAGGGACATCCTTTGAGGATACAGGTACATGCGATCCCTGGGATGCCCTAGGGATGGATATTTCGGATGTCCGAGAGCTCCGAAAAACCATTTCCCTAGGACGTCCTAAGTACCTCCTCTAAAAGTATATCACATCCCAGGAAACTTCTTGGAAGACCTATTTGGGTCATCCTAAGTTCCTTATCTGGTGAGCTCCCAGGGATGTCTTTACAGGGAGCTCCCATGGAGCTCCTCTGATAAACTCCCTGGGATGTCCGAGCAGGAGTTATCTGCGATGTCCGAGCAGACGCTCCCTGGGATATCCGCGCAGATGCTCCCTGGGATGTACAAGCAGATGCTCCCTGCGTATCCAAGCAGGAGCTCCCACGGACGTAGTGGATTTCTAGGCAAGACCACTAGATAGCTCACGATATTATTTAAATATACATGTGGTTGGTTGCAATTAATTTAGTTGATAATTCATAACATTTATGTATGCCTTAAGAAATTGGCAAATTTATTATTTTCGACACACATATTTTATGATTGCTGGTAGAATTTTGTAAGTTAAAGCATTAAAAAAATGTCATTACAGACGAATTGTTTATTCAAAAGATTTTAAGAGACTACATTAACAATTATGTGTATTTGACTGTGTGTTAAATACTAAGTTTACATATCGCCAAAACAAATGCATTTGTTTTCTTTTGTGTTGAATACTAAACTTTTACTTTTGCTGCAGGAAGGAGCTGCTAGGGATGTCCCAGGGATGCATTTAATACAGGTCCCAGAGAGCTCCTAGGGATGTCCCAGGATGTGTTTAATACAGGTCCCACGGAGCTCCTATAGAGGTTCCAGAGATGTGTTTAAATGGGCGATATTATCAATTTTTTGTCATAAATTATGCCCTTATTTGAATTACAAGTTTCAATAATTTTACACATGACTAGACAACAATCAAGTACACAGCTGCCAGCAAGGCGAAGTAAAAATTTACAAAATATATAAACAATTAATATATTCCTAGTACCAGTTGGAAAAAAAAACCAAGTTCAACAAGTAAAATAGAAAATATAAATTGACGTCTTTAAGAAGTTATGTTTATCTCAAGTATATATTTACTACAAATTTACCAATAAATAATACATACAAAAATAAGATAATGTTACTAGCCCAATGCGAAGATACACTCAACAAGGTTATAATACAATCTGCAATACTACAGCAAGCATTCCCCTGAAAACTATACAAACCAAGCGAGCAACCAAAATGTTTTGGCCCCGAGAAATTGAAACAACTCTCTCTTAACCACAATCATTAATTCCCATATCAACATGGAACCTTCCTCGGGCATAGTAACAGTCAATAAACAGAATTAAATTACGTAACTTAAGCAATCCTGAACTCTCTCAAAGCCCCGGCCATCTCTGCCTTTCCCGCGTCTGGCACCAGTATTTATACCAGTCCTTGCCCCATCCCCTGGATTGTTGACCAATGAGAAACATCTCGAAGGTTCTTGGAGAAGGTCGTCGAAATCGCAGCGCCAAGACGGACATGTGGTTACACCAAGAAACATCACTGCAGTTGGCAGCATGGAGAATGTCGCTCACGTCAGATGACGTCAGGCAGCTCACCAAATCAGCAAACAGTCGGGCATTCAAACTAGCCTGGCTTCGGCAATCTTCGGCACGGGGTTCAGTTGATTACGCCAAGCCAATGAGCACCTAACGCATCGACGTCATCACCAGCAAACAATTTGGCAAAGGTGTAGTGAACAGCAGTAAACGCTCCCCGCATCATTTCACTGCACAGGGTCTTGAAGCCAGTTCTATGGGAAAAGGGGCCGGCTGATTGGAATCGTTACTGTTCCTCGCCAGGAAACTTCGCCATATTTCAACCACGCATGCTACAAGATAGAAAATCCAATTGCCTAAATTTCCCCTCAAGCGATGCAATAAAAAATTTTCAAACGTAGAAAATAGAGCAGATGGAAAAGCTGGTACTATTCTGTAGGTCGAGTTAGATGAGACTCGTTTCATAATTGAATCGTTAAAAGGATTAAAACACTATTAAATTAATTATAGTATATTCATAAAATATGATGCTATGAAATACAAACACATGTTAGGAATAATAATAATAATGAGAAGTATGTTTATTTATATCTAAACAGGCTGCCACCTATCGGTGGTAATTGATGTTCACTTTATCTTTGCTTGGCTTTGCACCATAGATCAATATATGAGAGTGTTGTTCTTTGCAACTTGTGTGGTTGTACTTAATTGTTGTAAAGAACAGAAGTTGTGCATGCGATCGCAAAATGGACGTGTAAAATAAAGACTGCACTGTGAGATTAAATATTATAGGAAATTATTTACACTGTTCACTATTTAGAAATTATACACAGTAATATATGCTCATGGATTAAAACACACGAACTATTTACACATGTTCTAGATGGCTTCGGCATTTGTGTGCATGGTCACAGAAGATGTCGGGAAGGCTATGCGAAGTATCGGTGACACAGTAATGGTGGGAGACGAGGTCAATAAGGGTTTAGAGGGTAATGCCGGAGCGTCACTACCACTCAAGCCCAGTGAAGCTGTTCTCCTGAAATGAAGGTATATAAATATTTTTATTTTCTCACTTCTTGCACGCTACTGACGTAATGTCATTACGTAGCACCACTCGCCTTCGAACCCTCTACAGGTCAGTTACCGGTAAAATTTTTGTGACATTCTTTTGTTTGGTTTAAATCGGCTATTTCCCAAAATTATATTACAGTTGAAATAATGTGTGTTTTCAGCTGGTCATTGTTAACAGTTAAACCCTTTAAGAGTTCGTGGTAAATAAATAAACTCTAAAGAAGCCAGTGATAATGTTTATACATAGTATTGTATAGGGCTGTTGATAATATTTTTGCATATTGACTTCGAGAACTGTACTACACTATGAGTACTTTATACATTACCATATTTTATGTACGAACTCTCTTAACATGTATTTGATTTTTCAACATGCATTCTGTAAGGAGTATGAAAAGTAAACTGGTCTCCATGAACCTCAATATCTCTTAAACCAGTCGAAATAATGACGTGATTTTGGCTTCAGAATTATGCTAATGTAAATACTTACTAAAAAATAAATTACAGGACTTTTCGAAATTTGACATAGTAAGGATGTGAAAAGACTAGAAATATTCTCCCAAAAATCAAGTATGACTGCAGAAAAATAATTTATGTATCCTTAATTTTTGCCATTCTATTGGTACATGGAACTTATTGGGCTTGGACCAGTATATACAAATTAAATTTTATAAAAATTCTGACGATGTTGCGCAGTCGTTTGGAACACTGATAAGAGATCTATGGTAAGGCGACGAAGAACTGCTATAATATTATATAAAACATACTAGTGTCAGCTGGCAGAATAGTTCATTTTCTATGTGAAGTGTACAGTAACTTCTGTACACATTTAAAGACTAGTGGGCGAATCCCCATCGGGCCTTCTAGTATAAGTTTATTGATTATTACTCGTTCATTCTCTACTGGTTTCAATGTAATATTGGGTACAACATTGTAATTATTTATATAAATTATTGTTATAAAATGGCTCCTGACTGTACAGAATAGCTCCCTGCACATAATAACATCATTGATTAACCAGTACACTTAAACACACAAATCATACAGAAACATGCAACGACTTATAAAAAATAGCTTCCCACGCATGTGTTCTCGACGAGATAAAAATATCGAACTGCAAATAATTAACCACCATTAAGTATAAATAATATTTTCGTAGCTATTTGCTTGTAAACAGCATTAACAAAGGACTAATTTTCTCTAGCTGTACCAATTTTAATAAGGTTTTATAGTAACCTGCATCTAGTATTATAACGAGAAATTTGTATTTTCATAATTACATTGCACACTAACATTTGCAACTAAGGGCCCGTTGCACCAACGAGCTGTCCAAACCAAGATCGTACGATCTTGGTTCCGACCCATTCTCTAGTCCGATCCTAGTTCCAGTATAAACGTGTTGCACCAAGCAAAACTCTCGAGTTCCGATCTTGGATTCCACGATCCTGTTTGTACTGTTGATAATCGATTGTTAAAATGTAAGGCGTGTTTCTATTGGTAGTCTAGTTTCGATATTTTAAAGAGAAAATAAATTTTTTAATTGTGAAATTATGACTCTCGATGTTGGCTATTCTTATAATGAATGTTTATGTTTGTATTTAATATCTTGGTTGTAAGATTGTTTCACGATGGATGATAATTTATCAGCAAATAAGAGTATTTTTACCGAAAAAGACAAACTATTAATTGTAGATTTGGTAGAAGAAAGATTGAGCGTTATTGAATGTAAAAGAACAGACGGAGCATTTTGCAAACAGAAAGAAGCGGCAATCAACTGGAGATGTTAGTATTCCATTTTGTGCACCTATGTCCAATAATCTTTCAACATAATCATTGTCTCCACTTTCTGAATCTGATGAAAACATAATTACCGGTAATATCAGACGATCAGAAAATTAAAATTGTTTTCACACAATTTGAAAGCAGGCATAGAAGTAAATAAGGATACTGCTTTGCTTTATTTATCTCTGGATGGTAATTCGAACACTCGATCTCGGATCGGAACCATCAAAATCGGTGGTTCGCAGCAAAGTTCCTATCGATCTCCAGTCACAGTCTGAACTCGAATGGTGCAACGAGAATGTATGTCCAATCGAAGATCAGATCTAGTTTCAGGAGACGAACTTCAATGGTGCAACCTGGCCTAAGTCATAAATTGCGAAAGTACTTTTTATCTTTATTAATATACATCTGAGTATTACAATTAACTCCATATTATAAGTTAAATATGTTCAGTAAGCATCAAACATACTGGAAAGGTGGAAAATTGTTTTTATGGATTAGAAATTGTCTAAGCACACATTCTGGCTGATAGTATATTGAAACCTGGTTTTAATTAAAAGCTTGTATATGAAAATTATATCGAGAGAATGATTTTTTAAAATAAACTACAGTACTTAACATCCCCAAATATATTATTTTAATTATTATTAGCTTTGTTTTTCCTCGTAAACATTTACAGCTTTCCATATTCAAAATCGTTTAGGCCTATCATGTTGGTTTTTCGTTTTAACTGCGAATTGGGGTTTTTAATGCAAAATAAATACAACTACAGCACTCTGTTCTCCAGAAAACAAATACAAATCTGTTTTTAAACTCATATTAAAATTACATTTTTGCCGCTGATGTCAAATATGAAGTAGATGCCGGATATTACTATATTAAAAAAATCTTTTTCTGGATATTGATTGCAGTTGTTTCAATCGAAAACATCTTCCAATTATCAAAGAGCGTGTCTTCCTTATGTAAAAACTTAAGTGCTGTAGTGCCAAAATTGGTACAGAGTATACTCATGAACAAGGTATAACTGGTACAGAGCAAGGTAAGGAAAGCAGAAGGTATACTGTACTGGGCTGAATCAACGAGAGGGTATACTGTATATATAATAGTGGATGTCGCAAAAGTTCAACATTATCTCCTCTCTCCCTCCTCCGCCGCTGTAGACCGAACCCCCGCTGAGTGTAAACAAGTAAAACTATTCCCCAGAAAAAATGGTGTCAGTAGTCTTTTTGATTGACTGTAGGGACAGTGGTGCGCTCTGTAAGAACGAGGTTGAACAATTTGAGGAGTTTTCTGGGTTTGTCGGCTCAGTCAGACTTTCTTAACTAAAGTTCATTCTTAAGTTACGACTATGAATCCCACTTAATTACACTAACATAAAATCACAATATCTTTTGTTGCAATTTTTTTTCATAACTTTTTTGACTGAAGTTGCATATTCTACTCAAATAGCCACAGAATCACACTTCGCCATTGTCATAAACAACCCGTACCAATATTTACTTTGTTTCACGTCTTAAGTCACCTCGCGAGCGAACTCGGCCAAGACATTCTTGTTTTCAGACTTAAGAAAAACTTCGACGTCTATGCAACACGACCTTTTCAAGCAGCGACTATGCAACAGAAATATCTGCTCTCAAGCTGCAAGAAAATAAGATTGTCTTCGTCAAGGCCACCTGCTTAAGAAAGGTTTATGACATTGAATAGGAATTTGTGACGTCATACAAGAGCGACTTGACAGTGAAGTTGCTTAAGTTATGACTATGAATCCCACCCTAAGTCACTGAAAACAACAGTGGTTATTTCATTACATGGTACCAGACACATACAATTAAAGTAGCAAACAAATACTAAAGTACGAACTAAGAATGATCCTAAATAGTACCTAACAGTGTTATAGTAACATATGAAACATATACAAACCAATCATAACTTACAGGTCAGACCGAGGTCGCTGATAACAAAAATGGGTATTACTAAGATACATGACACACAGAATAAAATGAGGTGAACAAAATGAAGTAAAAAAATTACTGAAATCTACAAATTACTGTTGTCAACATTTGTATAGTTATAAGTTAGTTTACAAACACTCAGCATAAACTAATAAATGAAATAACTAAGATAAAACACAATAATTTGTATGGTAGCAGTATATGCAATAATTAAAGAATTATTAGGAACATGACATAAACGAGCTCATGACATAGATCATACAATTATAGGCTGTTTCTAGGTCAATTAGATCCAATGACATCAATATGTGAAATTAGAGATGAGATACAATTTTATTTATTTACCAAATACTTTAACAGGTATCATATCTTCACAAATACTAGGGATTTTGTTATAGGATCTTATTAATGAGTTTTTTTACTCCACCAACCCCGAATTTAAAAGAACCTGAATGTCAACAGTAGAAATTTATTATGTTTCGGGTGCTACAGTGATATATAGTCTTATTTAGCATATATTCTAAATTGCTATGTAATAGACACTGAATTAGCTTGTACATTAGTATTGTCACGAAGTGATTTTTCTGGTTTTAGTTTTTTTGTTAAGATACCTTCATTTTTTGTTCAGATCCTTGCTTTAAATAATTCCTCACTTTAGAGTTTATTGAATTCTAGTTTTTTTAATAGTAGTGGATGTGTATCGTTAATAGTATTTTACAGTTTTTGTCTAATTTCCCCCTCCCTCTAATACATCAACATTTTATGCCTGAGATAGGCGATTGTTTCAAGGTACGGCCATGATACAGCTCACATAGGCTGCTGCTATCCCGAGTAGAGCTGGGTGATGTACGATTTAAACGTAATTCTGTACACAACACACATGGTGTTATTTTCTTTGTAGCCTTCTAGCGAAGTAGTGTATTTTCTTGTCGCCGTGTTTGTGCGCGCGCTGATCACTTTGTCCACCTGCATTTAGTTACGTCACTGAGCGCCCAGCGAAACAATAGCTGATGAGTTATTTTTACGTTTCCCTTTGGGCCGCATGCTGGCTAGTTAATGTGAAGAGCTTTGATTAGGTCACTGGTCATCAGCTGGGATGACGTAGGTTTACCACACAGCTGGACCGAGAACAGCTAGCGTAGCTTGTTTCCCCCTCTCCTTCCCCAGATTGCTTCTCGGTAGAAGCCCGAGAAAACAATCTTTTTAAGTTGTCAGGCATGATGTCATCCAGGTTTGCCGTCCTGGAATTGCGTATGTTGGTACTTCAGCGCTGCACAGATGTTCTGGGATAATTACATCAACTCTCCCGTCGGCTTTCGTTGAACGATAACTGTTTGTTTGACCACATGGACAGTCGTTTGAATGTCCAGAAAGTGTTTACGAGCCTAAAGTTAAAGGTAGATGATGTCGGGATTCGGAGCTTAGTCTTGAGTCTTGCGTCTTCATCTTCACCGCTTGGTCTTCGACTGATTGATTCCTTCGTCGAGGCCGAGGGTTGGAGGAACCCTGAGGGACTTCAGTACACTATGTGAACAGTTAAGTAGCCTATTTGTGTGTTAGTAGAAAAGTAGGTCCGAGTTGAGAGTCACACAAAGTCATAGAGTCATACAGAGTCACTTGATGTCATACAGAGTAACTTATTTTATTGAAATGTCAGTCAGTCTCCAAGTTGTGTCTTTGACCCCTCCCTCTTTTTTTCTGTCCATGGATTAATGTTCCCAAGTAAAGTATTCTAGGGTTTAATGGGCAGTTGCTAATCAAATCCCAAATAAGAGTGAATTTTAAAGCTTAAGTTTTGTGTTTCCTTTCGTGGCAGAAACCGTCCCTCGTTTGTTTTGAAGTTACAACAAATAGTGTTGTAATTGTATTCCATTGAGGGCCATTTATTGTAAAACTAGTTGTTCAGTGTACGAGATGATGAATCGCTAATTTGTAAACCTTTTGAGTTAATACAGAGTTGTTTTGAACCCGACATTCATGGTATTTGCCTTTATTTAATTAATTACTCCTGATAGGTACTATTTTCTCCTAGTAGAATAAGTAAAGTCTTAAATGTTGGTAATTTAGTAATTACTTGTAGATTATAAGAAATACTTGCAGTCCAATAAAGATCCCATTCCCCTATTTTAACCATGTTTACCTCTGGCTACCCCTAAGTTATTGTTTCGCTCTACCTGTCTTTAATGTGTAGTTTTGTGTATTTAGAGGCATCCGATCTGGCCTATAACAGATTGGTGGTGTATAGCTCCCCCCAGGTTAATGTTAGAATTTATGTTATTGTTTTGGTTATAGTTGACCCCTACGTACATAACCCTTTGTGACAGTATACATAATAATGCAGCCTTAAAACTGTCTAAAGGCAGAATACGGGAGATTTTGTAGATTTTTTTAGAGGGTGGATGAGGAGGAAGTCTATACATTGCCTTTATGGCTCTATTTTGCTGTATGTTTGATGGAGAAATATTACTAAGAGTAGCATGTCCCCATAGAGGTAACATGTAAGACAAACTGCTATGTATCAAGGAAAGATATATAGATCTCAAATCTTGTAATAGCAATATACTTCTTACTCTATATAAAACACCAATTACTGGGGCAATTTCTTTTACTAATATGAATTATATGATGAGACCAAGACAAGTGTTGATCAAGATATATTCTCCTACAAATTTAAGAACTGTAACTCTCATAATCTACTGATTATTGAGTAATAAAACTGGGATAATTTGTGGATGTAGGAGCCCAGGTTTATGAAATAAAACATATTTAGTTTTTAGTATATTAACCGACAACCTTTTCAGTGCCAACCAGTTTACAAGTGACTGTATGTCATGCTGAATATCCATTAATACATTAGTCACAGATATGCCAGAATAAAAAATATTTGTGTCGTCAGCGAAAAGATTAGGATTGCTTCGCAATGGTAAAGTGGCAATATCATTAACATAGAGAAGGCACAATACTGTCCCAAGAACGGAGCTTTGTGGCACTCCACAGGTGATTTTTAACTTGTTACTATCACATCCAGTCACAGATACAAATTGAAGACGATCCGAAAGATAGATTTTAAATCAGGCCATAGAAATGCCATGTATACCAAACATGTTGAAGTTTATCCATGTATGACTGCATGATCCACAGTATCAAAGGCTTTTTTGTGATCAAGGAATAGGTCTGCAGCAATTCTTGAGGTGGCAGCACTTCAGAATCCAAGCCCTCAACATTCAGTGGAAGACGATGAAGTCCATCAGCATGTAGAATGGAGGTACCAGGGTTATATCACATTACAAAATTGTACCCGCTTAATACAGTGTCGGATTTAGGGGGGCGGTGGGGGCGACCGCCCCCCCCCCTAAGAACCTGTTGTGTGTTTTTTTAGTGTGGTAAATTTTTAAAATACATTTATATACAAAAGAAACATTACATTTTAACAAATAAATATTTGTTAATAATATTCATCCACGCAAATGGACTCACAAATTCCTTAACACTCATATAATATGTACATTTTATGTGATCAAAACCGAAAAATTCAATATTGCTAAACAACTTTTTCCTTCTCTCAAGCTCCGTTTTACGTAAGCGAGATTCGCTCTTGTTCGAAAACCGCTGTGTGCTGTGCTGGCGGGAGGATATAGTTCATGTTCTTTCTCTTGTGTGATGCCCCTTTCGACCCTTTCTCAGCAGGAGGGCGAGTGTGTCAGGTCCTTGTCAGGTCGAAGAAAGACTGGTCAGATCAAGGCCCTGTCATAAATAACGGCCAACAGCCGTGAGTTTTAAAGAGGAGGGGGGCGATTACGAACTACTACACCATGTCTTCACACACTCTCAGTCACTATTGAATACTAACTAGGAAGATAGAGAAAATAACCTGATTACGTATTTTTAGTAAACTGCAGAAACGTGTAGCAACAGAAGAGACGGCAATGCTGATACTGTGACATAGGTTCGTTTTTATTATGTTCTTTATATCGTGAAAGCAGTGATGTTCCAGTGTAAAAAATTCCAAAATTTATTGTTTTACGAAATAGCAATAGAACAATATTTTAGCGTGCATAGTTTTCCCAAAATTGCATGTCGAAGTCATAATTTCAATGTTACAGGAACATATCTCAGCGAAACCTTAATGAATAGTGGTAGTTAAGTAATTAACACTGAACTTTAATTAATGTCACGGGCTGTAGCTTACAGTTATAAAAACACAAACTTTTTTTGTATTTAAAGAAATCTAATAAAGTAAATGGTTTTACTAGACTTTCAGAAATGTTTTAAAAATACAACAATCTTTTTTTATTCTTGTATCTATAAACTTGAGCGAATAGGCATATTGGCTCGTGACATCTTATTTCAGTATAATTTTTTTAGTTTCACTAAAGCTGTTGGTTTTCATTGAGTATATGTTCCCGTGACATGAGGCTTTTGAATAAGTGAAGAGATTTTTATTAGCACTTAACAACTAGGTATTTTGTGCTTGTGCTTGTGATGGGTGACATGATATGAGTATGCCGCAGCACCGGAATGAAGGGACGAAATAACCGGAAGATCCCCGAAAAAATACGTCGACCAGCAGAACCGAATTTATTGCAAAATTTACCAGGTCGCACGTTTTTCAAGAGCTAATACAACAAAAAAAATTCGTCCAAGCAGAATCTTATAATTGTTCTTAATTTGTGACGACCTAAAGTTTTGTGGTGTAAAGTTTGTGGAGTAATAGGAAGTCAGCAAGTTCAGTTTAAACCATGAAGCATGCTCTCACTACCATCCCGTGGCATGATCGTTATTGAGCAAGGTTTGTCGGTTTTGCACTAAGGATTACACGCCCGCTAGTCTGAACAATGCGTAGCTAAACTACGTCGAAGTTTACCATGGCGTCGTCAGCGGTCTACCGCCCTAACTTGTGACGATTTGCAACACTTCTGAATAACTGGTCCGACTACCGCAACTCGTAAGTGTCCCGACGAATAAATTGAAAACATCCGCGCCGGTATAACCTGGCCCGTCGATCTCTTGATTCAACACGGTCTCTGTAAAGGCGTTCGGAGACTGAAATGACTCCCTGGGGCACACCGGCCCGTCGTTATCTGAGTCTCAACGCAGTCTTCCGTGGCTCGAAAACATCTGTCCCAAATCTGTCAACAATACAGCCATGCTCTTGTTTAGCACCAACTTCCTTGTTGCTTGCCCTGCAGACGTTGATTCAATTGGGCCAATCAGTAGACAGCTTCCGAAAGATAGCCCCGCCCCTCGAGTACACTTAACTTTCTGCCATTACTGTATTTATTACATAATTATTTAATTTCATTGAACTGCACTTTGACAAATACCCTACGTGTTTATTTAATTCTTAAAAATCTGCATTCTAGTTATTTCAACTATTTAAGATTTGTATCTTAAACACAATAGGCTGGCTTTCCACCCCTCTCGTCCAGCAGCTAGGACGCTTGCACCTGCTGTTTCCACAAAGACAAAGCATATAAATTTATGTTTTTTTTACTTAAAAATATTTCTGTGCATTGATAATATCGGCATACTGATACGATGACGAAAAGAATGATTCGTCGCATGACATGTTTATTATATCTGTAACTGTTGACTATTACTGTTACTAATTGTGGTGGTGACCACATAGCACGTCAGAATTTTTTTATATCAGTATAAAGAATTTCCCTTTACAAGCATAATATATCATTAAAAAATAAATCACCATTTTTTGAAAGCACTATATTCAAAACTTTGGCTTGGAAACTCCAGAAATAGCACCATTTTGCACCTATGAATCCAAATTTTCCCGGACCCCCACTTTTGGTTTGTGAGGTGGGTATATATACTTCTTAAGACATTCTCCTCGCCCCCACCCCTAAGATAAGTGCTTAAATCCGCCACTGGCTTAACATAATGCTCCAGCATAGCACCCTCAGGGAGATAATATTGGGTGTAGGCTTATCTGTCATAAACCGGCCCAACAATGGCTTATGGTCAGTTCTTATTTCAAAATTTCTGCCATACAAATAATTACGGAATTTTTTCACCCCAACTACAATACTCAGCACTTCCCGGTCGATCTGAGCATATTTCCTCTCAGCAGGTGACATTGCTCTGGAATAAAAACTAATAGGTGCTTCTCTGTAGTCACTCGGTTGGCATAACACAGTCTCAATGCTGTACTGTGATGCATCACATGTCAGGAAGAGTGGCTTTTGTGGGTCGTAGTGGGCCAATAAGTATTCGGATGACAACAAATCTTTGGTGGCAGCAAAACTCTGTTCATGCACGTCTGTCCAAACCTATTTCGAGGTTTTGTCTAACAGCCAGTGAAGTGGCTCTGTCACTGAGGCCTTTTTAGGCAGGAATTGGTGATAAAAATTTAGCAACCCTAGATAAACCTGCAGTTCTTCTCTATTCCTAGGTGTAGGGGCCTTCTGGATGGCACGGACCTTGTCAGGTGATGGCTGAATGCCATGCTGGTTCACCACAAAACCCAGAAAAGAGACAGATGAGGCCCCCAGAATTAATTTCTACTTTTTGATACTAATGCCAGCATCACAGAAACATTCAAACATTTGACACATGATGGCAATGAGCTTGTCCCTTGACTCATCCTTAACCAAAATGTTGTCAAAATTTGGCACGATTTCTTCCGTACCTGTCAACAGTTATTCTATAATTTTAACGTGTGCCGTAGATACCCGTTCTGCCGCCATCACTTTTGGGCTACCACGGCTGTGTCCCAGCTATGTTCTCTCTCCTCCCTTCCCTGCTACAGCAGGACATAAGGCACTGTGCTTCATTAGTGGAGATATCAACACCAATGTCCCCCCTTTATGAAGGTACATTACAGTCTATAACTAGCAGTTTTGGGCTACCCAAAATCATTTGCAGGGCCCGCAGCGTTTTTGCTAGTATTTTCAATACAATCTAAAATTGTCCCAGACCATGTGAAAATGTTTGTGGCATCGGGGTGCAGCACACCACGATGCACATCAGGCGCCAAGCTGCAAAAGTATTGTGTAAATAGTGATGTTAATTAATCAGAAAGCATACCAGAAGACACTGCAGAATTTGCATGCTTTCGCTACAGTACTCTTTTTGAAAAATGTTTTGAACATTTTGCATTTAATTCCAATTGCTGAATTCATCATGATGGCAAGGGCGCTCAGGAAAGCCTGCCAAGAGTGTTTTTAATTTACTTTTGTGTTTTTAAAATTTATATGCTCCTTAAGAGCAATTTTGATATATGTTCCTCTTAATTCAAGTAGAATCACATTATGTATTTTATTTTTGAATTTAATATGTATTTATTCTAACAATACTTCCAGAGATTGCCCTACAAATGCTGGCAGTGATATATGTGTGTGTGTGTGTTACTTTTGGTTTTGCACTTATTTTAAATTAGAATGTAATAACAAATCCACCAAGTCTGGTGTGAACGTGGGCTTCCAGGTCCCCGCCCGACACCATATTGAGTTAGTCTTCGTCCCATCGGTGAGGAAGTTGGTTGTGCGTTTGCAATGCAGTCACGTCTTCCTGAGGTCCCTCATCTTTAGTGACATAATCTTTTAGTTTTCAATAGTTAATTTAGTCTACTGGAACCTTTTTGTGTGTCTTCATAGCCTCAGGGATCGACGCGCGTCATGGCAGTGCTATTTGAGCCTCCCTGATGACTTTTCACATAATTCCATTGTTGGCCGACGCCACATTTCACATTCCTACTTGTTCGCTTCGAGTGAATATTTATGTATGGTCAATGGTGGCAGTGCTCGAGGGTGTTTCAAGCCAATAAACCACCATACTGGTTTCTATTCATGTCGGTGTTATCTTCAAAGGCAACAATGACTTTATTCCCTTCCACACTCTAAGGAGACACAGCAACGAGTGTCGTCGGGAGCAGTGCGTGCCAGGTAGGCTAGCACGCAAATCACCACGAGGACTTCCAACACCAACAAGCGGCGGGAGGGCCAGGTTACATGGCCAATAGGCCGTCGACCCACACCAGACGTCAATCCCAGGTAACCTCACGTCGGGCACATCCTTTGGTTCCCCTGAACCGACCCTGGCCTATCCTGTGCCGTGTTAAATCTCTGGAACTTACCTGGGGCCACACTTTCATTGAATTGTAGTCAGTTAATTTGTGAGTTACAAGGGATTGCGCCATTGCAGCATCCTTACCGACATGAAATTGTTGAAACGCTTGGGCTAAATCAATTTTCGTAAAACAATGACCTCCATTCAGCTTTGTTAACAACTGGTTGATGCATGGAACAGGATCAAGGTCCTCTTTAAGGGCCTTGTTAAGTGCGCTTTTGTAATATCCGTAAATACAAATACCTCCATTTGATTTCAACACAGGCACAATTGGAGTAGCCCAGTCAGAACTTGAGGCAGAAATGTATACTCCCTGATCTACCAACTTCTCCAGCTTTTTTTTTTTTTTTTTTTTTTTTTCAATTTTTGGCAGTAAAGCAAGTGGAACCACTCTAGCTTTGAGGCGAATGGGCTTCACAGCTGCATCTAGCTTGAAAGATACAGGCGAACCCATATATGAACCCAAACCTTCACTGAACACAACGTCAAAATTGTTTATTACTTCCGACATGACAGCACCAATCTGCAAAATACCCTGGACTTTAATTTCAAGGGAATCCATCCAGTTACAACCAAGCAGAGAACAATGCTTACCCTGAGAAACTACAAGAGACATCCTGCATTTGTACGGGCCATAACCTACAAGCACATCACATGATCCTATAACCTCAATTATATTGTTGTTATAAACCTGCCAAAAAAACATTAGTCTTGTCAAGCTTCACTGGAGACTGTGGAAATATCTTCAGGAAAGTTGCTACATCAACAATTGACAAACCTATTCCTGTGTCAAGTTCCATTGAAATTGGTGTATTATTAAGTATTACCAGTGTCCGCATTTCTCCTGCTATGCTTGATTGATTATTTTGAAAGAGATAAACATCAGGTTCCTCAGACTCAACCTCCACAACATTAACATTCGAATTAGCTTTAACTTGTGCCTTCTTTACACCATTCACCTGCTCAATGTGTCCCCGTTTCTTGCAAAAATGGCATTCAATACTTCTGGCCCAACACACAGTCCTAGCACGAGAGCCACCACATCTGGCACAAGATAACATAGTCTTGCTGCCCCCTTCATAAGTGGTCTGCCTAAGGTTATGCTTGATTTTATTGGTGTCATATAGGACTGGTAGCTGTGGCTTGCAAAGTGAATGAGAAACATGACCAGTACTCACCACTGGTGTACTTAAATCTCTGATGTCCCTGGTGTGCATCATCGCAGCAAGTATAATAATTTAAAATTTACTGACTTTTTATTCTGTGTTTTAAAAGTGCATTTTGTGTTTTGACGAATGTTTGGTGCGAAACTGCTGCCGACGCAGCGAGCACCCCAAGCATTCGACAGTTGGCAATAAGCGGCGTTCGAAGGTGGTCGGCTTTGTGTCGCTCCGGCACCATCTTATCTTTGTTCAATCTTTTTGTGTATCAATGGTGTCTTTCTTTGTCTGGAACATTTTCGCTTAATTTATGTCAGTGTTGTAGGATCCCCTTCACCCAATGCAACTCATTGAGCCCAGGGGCTTGAGTATTCAATTATCTCTCTAGCCCACGTGGCTTGTTTTTCACAAGCAGCTTCGCCTACCGGACTGGCTAGATCCGGACCCGCTTTTGTCGCCGCCATTTGAGTACATACTGTTTGGATTATGGAGACGTTCCAATAAAGCTTCACACCCGTAAGTAACATGGTCTTTATTGGCTTGCTGCTTCATGGCCTTAAGGTTCCAGAGTCCTCAAAACCCTCAGATTTTATTAAGTTTATTGCAATTTCTCAGTGTGGATGTCCAGGTGCCCTATATACCTGGCGAGTGCTTTTGTTGTGTGCATCGAGGTGTGGGGAACGCCTAAAGAGTCCCCTGCGAAACACGACATCAAGCAGGAGGCAATTTTAACGCCATGGCCATAGGCCGCACGATGTAGCTCACAGAGGTGCTTGTCACACCACACAAGCTGGCGCTTCCGGGCAACCTGTCCTCGCATACCATTGCCATGCAAAATGAACTCTATTACTCTCTTCACCGTAGAATTATCAGTCTATTTTACCCTTACTGCGACCCTAACTCGCGTTATCCTAAATCACTCGCAACTCGCAGTGACATACACATTTACATGTCCCGGAAATATCATCCTCGCCCCCCAGTTCATGTGATTAAATAACACATCGACACATCAATAGCTGTTATCTTTATTCTTTCCTAGAACACAACAACATAACATAACTGCCACTTTCCAGCCCAAAAACTGGCATGCCCAGTGCAGCCAACAACACAGATCACAACATCCCACACAAAAAACATAAACATTACAACTAGGGCATTTAAACTATTAATCGGCACAATAGAAGAATCTTAATATTAGCAGAAACAATCTCAATGTGTCAAACTCGATCAAACACAGGAAGAAATGTAGTAAAGAAAACAGTAATTTGCCCATTTTACACGGTAAATGTGTACTTTAATAATTGATCACTGTCGTCATGTAATGATTTTGTCACACCTGCTACACATAGGTAACTAAGCCGCTGCCGAACTTTCCACGCCAATGCAGTCATGCAAACCTTTATTTAAAAAATGGAGTATATTAACACTACCATGTGAATATGTGTATGCTATAGTTAAATTTACTTTAAATAACAAAGATAGGTTTCAGAAAAAATTTAATTTTCACTCTTACAATACAAGAATTAAAAAAAAACTTACATTTCCTAGTAATTCGTTAAAACGATTTCAAAAAGGTTCATTTTATTCTGCTATTCATATATATATAACAAATTTTTGAAAATAGGTTTTGAGGGCAATCCATGTAGTACAAATTATAAAACTTGTTTAAAACGATTTAAAACATTTTTATTATCTAATTGTTTTTATTCTGTGGATGAATTTATACAGTTTAAATAAAAATACAATTTGAATTTTTAAATTTTACAGTACAGTATATACTGTATTATTATATTTAAATGTGCTATAATAGACTAATTTGTAATTTTATCTTGTTTTTGTGATTGACTATGTATTACTTTTATAAATTTTATTTGTGTAATTTTACCTATTTTATCATTTTTTAGATTTACCAATGTTCAGATTTCTGATAAATGTAATTGACTCATAGAACAAGTTTAATGATAATTATAACTGACCTACCAACAGGTGCTAAGTTTTTTTTCTCGGTATTTGCAGAAACAATATATACAGGGACACTTGTGCCGAGGTTTTGTATTATTATTCTATTTTTTTTGCACATATTATGGAGTGCAGAATGGTGCTAATCTGAATTGTGATGTATTGTTAATTTGTATTAATGTTTGTGGTGTATTTTAACGTGTTTGTCATTCTATACTGATGTGTATTATATATATGACTTGTTCCACATCCCCAGCAACTTGTTAGCTGGCATGGGATCCATGGAACGTAAAATAAATAAATAAGTAAATAAAATAAAACAATGTCCTTGTGCTTTGCCAACCTGGGGCAATACATAGTCCATGTAGTGCCTGATACCTTTCGACCACTTCAAACATCAGACTAATTCATTTCCTTAGTATGCCAACAGCAACAAGGTTAATCAGGCCACATGACATGTGGCTACATGTTTGCCAATGGCAGATAACATCAATTTTCTAGTAAATTCTTTCAAATTTTCATTCGGTACTTTCAAGTTGTTTACTTTAGAGTGCTTTTGCAGTTTTCTTATTTCTTTGTAAATTTTCTGCTCTTACATATGACCAGCAGATCGATATTCAGATAAACTTAATTTTATATTGCGAACTTCTTTCTGAAGAATAGCAATATGTTGTAACAACAGTACTTTCAACGTGAAAGTTCAATACAATTAATTAATAGTAATTTTCAGTGGCGTGTATTCAATAGACGCTAGGTAAGCACTGCTTACCCTGTGATGTTCTCTAATGTAATATTTTTTGCTATCTGGTAAAACCCTCGTTCATTCATGTACCAATATTATCCGCGCGCGAGAATGGATTGAATACGTACTCAGTGGTCATTGTTGCGGGCCGCGGCGGGCAGCGTAATGTTTTCGTCCACCCAACCGGCATGTAACGTAAAAGTGAAGAGGACGGAAAAGGGAAAGGGTTCGTGTATCTTCGTGAGACTACTTCGGAAATATTCGTGCAAGGCCCGCTGAAGGCAGAGCAGCTGGCCCTGGCCGTAGCTTCGTGTACGCGTGGTCGGCAAGCAGCCAGGCAGTGGAAGGCAGTTTGTTTATGTTCGGGAGTTGTGTAGTGTTGTGCAACCAACATAATACAAATTTTTTTCAGTTTTCAATGCGCAACAAGTGTATAAAAATAAACACAGTGCCAGTTTAAAGAACATTTTATGTATGTGGAAACTTCCGTCAGTGACTGCCGCCTATGAAGCAACAAGGTAAGCTGTGAGATCCGCAGCTTATGCTGTCCGGGATGGAGCGGGACCCTCAACCCGGCCCCAGTCGAGAACACAGCCACTGCGTTATTTGCAATGTTTCGAGTTCTGATTTTAATTCCTCTTCTTTTGAAAATAAAAAAAAGTGTTTGGCAGTGGGGAGACCGACTCGTGACATAGACATAAAAACAACAGGAAAATCTTTTGTTAGACATTTTAATTGCAGTTTATATTCAAAAAATAAGTGGTTAACAGCCTGCTCATTACTCAGTAAACTTTTTTGCTGGCCATGTATGCTTTTTGCCAAAGAAAAAAATGTGTGGAGCAAAACTGGATACAGTGACATGGGCAATTTGCACAAAGCTTTAAAAAAACATTGCTTGTCCCAGACCCATTTGCAAGCAATTCTTTGTGAGAAAACCTTTGGCAAGATTAGGATAGACCACTTGCTTGAC
>PNEQ01077052.1:0-30228 GCA_003012365.1 Medauroidea extradentata | reverse complement strand
ACAAGGAAATTAGATTGGTGCTTGGAGGTTAGGGGCATTAAAAAGTAATGCTTCGGGACTTATTTTTTAAGGGAAGGCTTGGCATGAAGTACTTGAAATGTGAGTAGAAAATTAGCAAGCATCCAGTGACTGGCATTTCAAATTTAAAATCATTGTAACACACTATGAGGTTATCTGGTGAAGAGCTTGGTGTAACTCTAATATTCTAGAAACATGGCAACCTAATGTGAAGTTCCATGTGCAAGACATTTTCAGTTGTTCATAATCTTTAAAATAAATAGCAATCTCAGCAATATTGTCTTTTTTTTGGTTGCTTCTATAATTCCCAGGATATACTGTGAGTTGTCGACCAAAGTTTTGTAGTTCACGTGAAATTCTATGTCGAGTAGAAATCAGTTGAATAAAACCTCTATTTAACAAACCCCTTTACAACAAACATGTCATTTTTTGGTCCCTTGAGTTTTGTTAAATAGAGGTTTTACTGTATAGCCATAATTAGGACAGTGATTTTAAAACTCTTCTACATATGGTCTCTGTACTGTAAATAACTATCTTAATTGTTGAACCTAGCAACTACCGGTATTTAAATTATTTTCCCTAAGTAATTAAATTTTGTGGACAATTTTGATGTTTTTTGGGGGTTCCCGAAAGTACATTCGTAAAATCGCTACCTTCGTAAAACCCAGGGTTCGTAAAATTGTGCGTCTATTGTAATTTAGGTAAATAAAAAAAGTGTTCTTTTAAGTCAGTCATTGTTCTACATTAACTTGTCCGATTGAGGGTTCACTGTACTCGTATTCTTGATTCATTCTCGAAAATCATTTCCAACAAAGTTTCACAAATCCTTCACGGCACTACATTATGTGACATCACTTGCTTTGGGCACTCAGGACACACACAAATTAAAGAATAGACTGAAAAAACATCTTGAATAAAACTGACTAAAATAAATTTAGCACTGATGATGTCCACACGAATATTATAAAGTTCCTACATCTTAATAAGCAAAAGAATACTGGGTGGTGAAAATCATACCTACTGCCCAAACGGCCACACACACAGGCGGAAGAACAATTTAGTAGAGTTTTTATCTATCTGAAATAGGGTTGAAAGAAAAAACGACCGCGGGCGCAACCTGTGCATGTTATATTTGCCACTTCTGTTCACTTCAATACATTTCTGAGCTACTGCCCTACAGTTACTACATATTTTTAGCATTATACATGGACCGGGGTTACACCCTAGCTGCATCCGGACATCCCGAGGACCGGGAAACAACTCTTACAAAACTAAGCGCGTCCCTGCTAGTGTCCCTCTCGCCAGACCTTCAAGTGCTGCGCTCCTATTGGCTACCCAATACATACACTACCCTCTCGAGACTAAATGAAACCCACACCTCTTCGTTATTTGGCGTCCAGCAAACCTAGTTGCGCAATACTTAAAAACAAGAGAAAACTCTGCTTGTTACTACCCAGCCAACCGGCCATAACTGGATAAATCTAAACCCTTGTGCACACCTGCCTATAAAAAAAAAGTCTACTCTTTACTATAGAGTTCCCAAAGCAACACAACATATACCCACATGCATAAAAACCTAAATAATTAATTAAATTTGTTCCTTGAGTTGAATAATTACTCTAGATATAATTAAATTTAATATCAGCATGTATATATGAAAAATAAATATATAATCTGAAATAGAAATACAAAAAAATTAATAAATACATTAATCTTGTATCCCTACAGAACATGAAAAACCTACAATTTTACGTGTACAGTATTTTGTTTGTGTATCAGCCTATTGTGATATCCTTCGCCTACCCTTGCTGTAATTTCTTTTTTTCCCTTAACATAAATGTTTAACTAAGTACATCACCTGAGTCTATTTCCTTTGCCTTTAATATCTAATTTTTTGCTTGGAGGGAGAATTAATGATGACCAGGACATCATTGGCAGGGTTACTAATTAGCCTCTGATGTTCGCATGGGGTAAGAACCGATGTGTGTGCGACGGTGCCGAATTCGGTGCCCTGCTCATCCAGCGAGGGAGATCCAGCCGTGGTCATGTCAGTGGCCTACAATAATAGTGTGTCAAAACTAAAACCTACTTCAAACAAACTCTGAGATTGCATGGACTGCGCCCCTGCGCGAGCGCAATAAGCCCAACCACCAAAGCACCCATATTTCCCAATCTGAATAGTAATGAGTAATTTCTGTCTGTTATCTTTCATGCATTCTCAGAATTGTTTTCTTTGTGGTCGTCCTGCTGGACCAGGTAACTTAGTAAGTAGTAATAAGTTTTAAGGTGTTAGTTGTGATTATTGATTTGTTCTAAGTATAGGCATAGTCGACTCGACGTCTACGGATGTTCCACGGAATTTCATGTAACTTTGTCCTCTTGGAGAAATCTATTTCAAGTCAGCCGTTCAAAAGCTATTCGTGTTTAAAAATTTTAGTGTCATTTTGGTAAACTAAGTTGAGTTTAGAGGCGAGGGTGACGTCAGCGCTGGGTGCGCACGTTACCCGTGCCTGTGCTTTCCTAATAAAGATGCTAGGCTGTTCCTGAATATGGTTGCACCCTCATGATTTCTATTATCATAATTCATTGTTTAATTTTATTACAAGAGGTTGCGTTTTGAATTGTTTTGTTTATTAAAAACGGGCAAACGCACGTAAATATAGTTTAATTTTAGTGGTCCAGTAAGTACGTGTATAATTTAATGGTTGACCCAGAAGGGATATGACTTACGGCAGCGAGGCATGCCATGAGCGTACCCTCGCTTGCCTTCCCCCCACTTGAACTGGAGTCCTTGACCATGTTGGTCTAGTGTATTTTTCGAGTGACAAAAGATGGCGATAGGCCGAGGCCCCGCATGTGTAGGAACTTTGAGTGGTCCATTCTGGATCAGTCCCAACATATAATGTTGTTCCGTTCCGCTTTGTCTTCCTTTCTGAACCCAATTTAAGTGGACGTTAAGTTGGAGAACGTTTGGTCGGTAATTTTAGCATGATAGGTTGAGATCCTTTGTACGGACACGTGGTGTGCGCCCACGTTGTCTTAGCCTGTATTGATGCAACTTGAATGCTTTTCACTGAAGTAAATAATCATTATTATCATAAGAAGTGAATCTTTCTTTCTTCTAGTTAATAAAGTTAACGTCCACGTTCGAACCCACCCCAACAGCAATGTGTATTGTTCTGTATCAGATAGGAGAGATTGCGCCGACATGAGTCCAGCCAAGTTAAAGGGCCTATGAATGTTCCATTTTACCAAGCAATCACGTTTGTCATGCCATTACAAATCTGTTCGCCAAACGTGGGTCTTCAATATTAGAATTTTGAGATGTGGAGCGTGTGTGGACTGTCTGCGACGAAACCTTCGACCTTCAGGTGCGCCTACACTTCAGCTAGATCGTCGGCTACCATCAACGTGGTCCAGATGTGAGAAAGGGCACCGGACGAGGTATGTGAAGGTGTGAGGAGTGGAGTATGGTTACGTATTACCTAGAACATGAGCCAGTGTGTGTGTTTAGAGAGGTTTGATTTTGATGTTGTATTGTGCTACTATGTTGTCGTGCCGCGATTTAGAGGGAATTTTAACCAATGCTTTTTTTTTTGCATTATTACCGGAAGTCATGAGTAGTACCAGAGTGATGGTAAAAGGGTGGCACGAATGTGTAAATATTCATTCTCGTTGTGTTGGTATCCAGTGGTTTTTGTTCCTGAATTGCACCATTTGTGGTGTCATTAATATCCTTCTTGGTTATTTTTGTCATTTTGTCTTGCTGCTGGTGTCCATGAAGAAGTTCTTTACTCATCAGTACTTACTTGATATTTTTGGTCAACCAAGAATTCAAAGTTTATTATTGCTTTTAAATTTGTTTTTTATTATTGTTTAGTAATATTACTGTATTACTTCCTGTTTGTGTGACTCTTTGTATGTATCTGATCTATTTCTTCCACTGTCCTAGCACATTAACACTTAATAATGAAAATAATTTATACCCTCCAGTTATTTAATGGAAAACTCTCTGTAGAGGTTTTATTAAATCTACTTTATAATGTGATTTAACGAGATTTCACTGCAATGAAATAACTTTACATAAGGTGACATTATGCGAGGACTTCCAGTACATGAACCACTACGAAATAATTAATAAAAAATGTTCTTACGCTCTTGTTGTTCTATGCCCTTCTCTCAACGAAAACCTCCTCCTCGGTCGAGGAATGGGACGACCCGCAGCATCAAACGTTGTGACATTGATCACATCATCTGAAACAGAACACAGACAGCATTTTACAAACAAATACTGGAGTTAAATATTTTGATGTAATACTGTATGTACATACTGAATTTTTCAGGACAGTTTATCATACAAACAGAAGCCACTACAGTAAAATACTAAAAATATTTTTATTTTCTTACTATAAAAGGTGCGAAAATTCAAAAAAGGCGAGAGCATAAACTTACTTTGGTGGATGTTGCTGAGGTATATGATGTGAGGCAGGTCGTTGATGAGACAAATGCTCAAGGAACCAGATGTGTTTAATGGCTTTGCCTTCTTCACATTAACGGTCTGAACCCATTCCCCAGATAACGAGTTAAACACATCAATATGTGTCTCACTGTATATCAGCAAATGGCCATCACAGAAACCTACACACAATAGAAAAATGTTTGGTTTCGCTAGACAAAACACAAGAAAGCTTCTAGTATACATGCTTTATTTTAACAAACAATTTCAAACAGCCTTAAAATAATTTGACTTAATATTTGCAACTAATCTTACAAAACTACCATTAAGAAATTTTTTGCTAACAAAACTTAGTACTAATAAAATTTTACCACTACAGACACATTTGTTTTGAATTTTAAAATATTCTGCCAAATTTCTTCTAAACATATTTATGATATAATACTGAAAGTTAAGGGTATTATATAAAACAATAGAACCTTGCTTTGAAGCTCCTCATGGTTCTTGAGAATAGAGCTATTGTATTATAAAGGGATCATCGTAATTAATACAGTAAATCTCCTTTTTCAACCCCCACAGTTACAGAAAAAAAAAGTTGATGTAGAAAGGTGGTTGTAATGAAAGGGGTCATTAGAAAGGGGATTTACTGTATCTGAAAATCTAACCTATGTACGTACTTTGATAAGGTCAAAGGCCACTACGTAACTACACAATAGCCCCTTTTATTATGACCACCTCTTTGTGACAATTGTATTCTTGGAAACTGTGGGGGTCGAAACTGGTGTTATACTGTACGACCGCTCTTTTATAATGACCATATTATTGGGAACTATGAAGGGTCGTTGGCAAAATGTAAAATCTGCTTCCATCAATCATGTGTAGCCCTATATATACGTGTAACTGTCAATATTTACAGTACCATGTGAGAACTTATGTATCTTTCATTTTAATATGTAACACGCTTGTACCTATTTTTATTTTAACATTACCAATTCCAAAGCAAAAATAAAATGCAGTTAACCTCTGTTTACTGGACTTCTAATCAGCTATATTTTTGCTTTCTTTACTGAATGCAACAAAATCCTAAGCCAGAATAATTAGGTAACATCACCATGTCCACTTGTTGCTTGTAGAGTGTAAGAGGAATTGTACAGCAGAAAGAATATTATGTTAAGGCCTTGTTACAGAGTTTTGCAGTGATTTCGAAAATATTTTTTTATTGCTACCTAATACTCATATATAAAAATTTCACTGCACAGTTTTGACACTTATATGTTATAATTTGTAGCTTAATTTTTTTGTAGAACTATACTGAACAGTTTTTTAGATTTCATTACCCAAAGTACCACGTTTTTCGTTGTGAAAATAAGCAAAAATGAAGGAAATTATTTTTTTCCTGGCGAATGGTACATTATTTTAAAAAACGCGTCCACAGTATTGTGCATCGTGTGATTGCACATCGACTCAAATTTTTTCAAAACCTTTGGTTAAAAAATATTTGAGTTATTGGCACCAGTCTGAAAAATACTTGGGAACAAGCCCTTAATGAGACAGTAGAACCATGACATTATTATGAGACTTCATGGTGCCTAATATTACCATGTAAAATTAAGTATTCATAAAATGGGATTAGGTCTCACAGTGCCAGAGAATCTCATAAAACTGTTGCCTCGTAAAATAGAGTACTCGTAAAATCAGGGATCAAATGTATGTGTGTGAGAGTTTTTAGCCAGGTGGTCAGATGTATAAAAACAGACTGCACTATTACTGCCCTTTGGGGATGAATAATTAGGTAGGCTTCCTCATTCTGTACAATTTAATCTCTTGAGTGGGAACAATACATTTTATGAATGCACAATGCACAAGTTTTTTCTTGTTTACTGCAGCAATTTTGTGTTATGAAGAACAGTTCTATCAAATGCCAAGGTCATATATAATTTTTAAAACAAACATGCTGCTGTCAGTTACAAATTGTTCTTTCTTTACTTATAAGACAACAACAAATATAAGTGTGATCGCCTCTGTTCTAGCTACCCTGTAGGGGTGTGCAAACATTCAAAATTTTGAATATTCTTCGAATAATAGATTTGTACTATTCGTGTAAAAAAAAAAAAAAAAAAAAAAATACAAAATTCCCAAATTTCAAAGTCTTCGCACAATTTCAAATAGTGAATTTTAAAAAATTTCTGGAAATAATCTGAGTGAGTAAGAAGATTATTTTAATTTACAAGCACAATATAATTTAATGGCTTTTACCATTTTCGCAGATAGATTTAAAAGTTAAAACTAATAGACAGAAAAGAATGGACATTCACAGATACTTTCAACATTCGACAAGCTACCGTATTTGCCGGCGTATAAGAAGACTATTTTTACGTACTTTTGAAAAATTGCTACTCGTCTTATACGAAGGTGTCAAAATTTTCGGTAACCTAAAAATCGTTTGAAAATAAAGCTGTAAGCTGTAGAGTTGTATGATGTTTCAAGGATTGCGTTTTCCGTCACAACTGAAAAATTGGGTAAGTTTTTATTATTAAATTTACAGAACTAAATTTTGATGAGCGTCATATTCGTGACATAGACCACTTTTACCTCGCAGTGAAGCATTAAGCCGCGTATACATTAGGCGAACCGAGCCTATAATGCAACGTGTAATGTAACATGTTCGCCTAGTTTGTACGCGGTTGCGAGCGTGCTGCGATCGTCCAACGAATGGCTCGCATAGTGCTCGGTGTGACCCACCGGCTGTCTGCTTTTTCGATGAACACAAAGGGATTCGCAGTTCTAGTTTGGACGCGTTCGCGGTAAGTTCAGCCTGCCAACAAGCCAAGCGCGAGCATGGATGACTGGACAGAAGGTACCTTGTTACAGTTCATTGAAATCTATAGAACCAAAACAGTTTTATGGGATCCTACTGATAAGGATTACTACAAAAAAACCGTGAAGGAAGACGCTTGGCAAAACATAGCCATTTCAGTAGGAAAACCGGCCGAAGCATGTAAAAAGAAACTCGTAAGTTTATTTGCTTCGTACAGAAGGAAAAAGGCGAAACAAAAAACGTCAACTGGTACAGGAAAAGGTAAGTTTTTATGTTAAATATATAAAGTACAAAATATATTTAGTTAGAACAAAAAAAATGCGGCTAAAGAGAGTGACATGAAAGCTATAAATAGATGTACACATAGTTTATAATAGCTGTAAATATTGTTGAACATACAAATAAGTCAACATTTTTTGAGAACAATATGTGTTTCAGATGTTACAGTAGGTTTACAGTTTATTAAATAACACTTTTGCCTTTGATTAGTAATGTCTGAAACAACAGAAAGGTATTAAGTTTTCTGTCATCCACAGGTGCTGCAGAAGTATATAGGAGCAGGTGGTTCGCATATGAGGCGTTACGGTTCCTACAGGACAGAGATAAACCTCGAAATCTGTTGGAGACATCCTAGTAAAGTTTTTGTACTGACCACTAATGTGTTGAAACTTTAAATTCCGCATGAGCTCCGGCACGTTTCGCTTCTTATACAGTGCAGTATGCCACCATCACCGAGGCTTTCGTTGTTTTCTAAGTCGTTGATGTGCACATAGTAGCATAGCACAACTGCAAAGAATTAACGCTAGAGATGCATCGTTATTATCCATTGTCAAAACTCCAGAGCGATACTGCCCGCTCGTGCAGTGCTCACCATACTCATGGATCACGGCATTCTCGAAGTTTGTTTGCAGCGAGCATTACATTACAGGCTCGGTTCGCCTAATGTATACGCGGCTTTAGATGCTTGGCAAACGATACAACTAGAATGCGTGCCTAGCTCCTTTGTTTCGCCAGCACATTACTCTCGGGAGGAGAAAACGAGGATCTAGGTACTGTAATACACCCACACATTCCATGTGTCTAGTGCTTTGGCTGGCAGGTGACAACAGCGCAGGAATACGATGACCTTGAAAGCCGCTGCTGCAGCCCGGCGTTGCCAAGTAGCGCACTGCAACCAGCAACTAGTGATGTCGCCGGCCATGTGTTACTGCCGCCGTGAATTTCCTTTGCTCTTAGGCACCCGGAGGGCAGTAGTGGCCCACGTTACTGGTTTATGTGTCTCCTATGATGTTTATATAACAATAATAAATGCAAAGAAAAAAATATTTTTTTTGCTGGGAATTTTAAAATTAATAATTTCCTTTTTTCCAAGATTTTGTACCTTCAAACCCATGACTCGTCTTATGTGCGGGGTCGTCATATATGCTGACAAATACGGTAATATAGATGCGAGTTACAAAAATATGTCACATTTGTGCCCATAGATATATTCGACCAGATACTCATTTATCACCGTATACATACTTTGCACTTGAAGCGTAATGATACGTACTAACGGAACATCTCTATATATAGTCTGTCTCATAAAAGAATTCCACTTTTTGACAGTTGTGTTGGCATTTATTTTTAGAGTTGTTTCCATGAAATAAGCAGTGTTTTCCTCTGCCACAAGTGTCTTGTGCACAAAAACACTTAGCTGGGTCTCAATTTGTGCAATTTATCAAAATTAAAAATAATTTCTTGCAGAATTTGGTACACATGATAACCTTCAAAAGTGTCAAAAAAAGGAATTCTTTCGTGAGACAGACTATACACAAGATAGTGGCAATAGTATATATATTGGCAGTAACGGTACCATCAGTGACTGTAGCGGCAGTAAAAGTTCGAAGTCTACCCAGTTACAGTGCATACGTATATTAAGTGGTGTTTAAAGCTGTTTGTTTACATTAAATGCTTGTCAGTGGGAAGTTAATAGTTTTGCTTTTCGTTAAGTAAAACATAAAGACAGTCACAGATTCTCAGCAGTGTCGCAAAGAGTGGGGACACAAAATGACCCAAACGTGGGGAATCACCATTTTCAGCTGTTGATGTAGTCTGCAATTCCGAAATTTAGTGTGACCAAAGTGTGGATCCAAGGTGAACATTGGCATGAAATTATGTCAGTTCATGCTAGAAATTTATGCACCACCAATATTGTGACCTTTCAAAGATATTTCTAAGTAAGCAAGGCTATGAATAAAATAGTTGATGCGGGTGTTCTATTAGCAAATGTTTTTTTTTATTACAGATACACTTACTTGCTAATGTAATTAGCCAGTTGAACATGTTAAGAATTTAAAAATAAAACTATTTTACTGTTAGTTTACCAAAATTAAATAGGATATTGTTCAATCTTTATAAACATTATCATTATATTGTTTCCTGCACACCAAGATCTAATTTTTTGTAGTGTTGTAATAATTTACTTCATATTAATATGTATTGTTATCAAAATCGTGTAATAAGACTTCTAAAATTATTTTGGAAAAAACTTTTTTATTTGTTACATATGCAGGCAAGAAGTAAACTATATATGTTGTGCCATCTACTATGTACAGTAAACCCTCGATCTAACGACATCGCACGGTGTCAGGTAATTAATTTTGACCCACCACGCAAATTATATAAAATAATTTTAAGTGTGTTTTTTCTTAAAGTTAATTTAGAACAGTGACCGACGTAAACATGTTTCTCATTGAAATTATATTTTAGTAGGTGTTGGGTTGATTCCTAAAATACACAGATTCCCACATCAATTCTTAAAATTGGGATTTGATTCTTCAATTCAGAGTCCGATTCTACGACTTTCTTTTAAGTTTTCTTTAACTAATAATATTTTCTTATACATAAAATCCTCATATAGTTCCTTTGAAAAAATTAAATTACGTAAACTAGGTTACATACATAAAACACACACACAGGCCTATTTGTAAACGCAGAACAACAAGATCTGTGCAGATTGACTAAATTTACTGTATATAATTTACTAGACCTTGGAGGTTAGGTTGGTTTTGTTTGGCAACCCAATTTTGTGCATAATTAAGTATGCACATTTGGTGGGAACACATTTCATGATCAGCAGTATTTACCGATACTTACATATTAAAGATTGTGAATAAAAAGTTACCGGTAAATAGATACTTTTAGTTATTAGAAAACCGATCAATTGAAGTAGTTTTCCGAGTTCCGTTTCTCTTGGAAGTTTTTGTTTTCAGCTTTTGCGAGTCGTATTTGAAAAAAATTAACGGTTTTTGCTTTGCTGACTTACATTTTAAAATATTTGTGAAGTAGAAAGTGATTTACAGTAACGACGGAAAAATTTTATTACAGTTTCGCTACAGTCTATTACCGTTGCGGTGTTTACAAACTTCGTTTTTATTTTGAGACGTCATAGATATGAAACGTTCAGTTGGGAAAGTCCACGCGTGAGACAAACACACAAGATGGCAGACTGTTAAACTAGTAGCGCTATGATGTTCCTCTTTCATTCCAGTGGAATATTTTGGTACTAACTATAATCCATTCTTGCAGTAACTATTTTGTTCTGATAGTGTCGTACTTCAGACTTGAACGTAGTTAACATCTCTGGTCCAGAAACATAAACAAAAAATTGCAATGTGATGATTATGCGACGAAATATGGTTTTTTATTTTTTATTTTTGGGGATATAGGCATTAGAAGCTGTCCAGCATGGTGTATAAGTATTTATTTTGATACTGAATATAATGCAACGTAATTGTCTAAATAAATATGATGACTATTAAGTCTCTATTTTATAGTTGACGCTTACCAATAGTTTAGAATTGCATTTTCGTGCGCTATATTAGCAGCAATACAATCAGAAACCTCAAATAGTTTGCCGTTTGTTCACAAAATCACTCTGGTCAATCAGTGATACCTGTGAGACTAAAATATGTTCTCAGGGATGTTTACATAAAAAAAGAATCGGTCATTTATGTCCCAAAATCAGTGATTCGGTTCAATTTCAATTCCAGTGGATCGATGGAATCGATGGAATCGATCGATTCTGGAATCGGAATCGACCCATCACTAATTTTAGTAAAATGAAACAGTATCTTCCAAATAAATTGATATTCCATAATCCCCCGTGTGCCGTGATGTGAGTGGCCATGTGGCGCGCTCGGTCTGGTTCTGTAGGATGGGAGAGTGGAGTGGCCCCTGACCTTGGCTTACTTCCCTCTTAGATCACTGTGCGGGCGTGATTCATCCTGCTGAAGCGATACTAATGAAAGTGCTTATTAAAGAACAAACATAAAAAAAAAAAAAAAAAAAAAGTCTGTATTTTTTAAAAACTCGAACGCATATTATGAACATGAATTTGGAGCCCCTCAAAAGGGCTAAAAATTGACTTTTCAAGGTGTAGTCACGTATAAAATAATGACTGATTACTCATCGCTAAAAGTCGTAGGCCTACTGGAAAAAAAAAATTAAAATATACACAATGCACCAGTTTAATGCTCTGTACTGCAAATAGAGGCAAAGTGGCTCTCGGCGTGCTGGCTGCAGTTGCTCTTATTGCTCCACTGTTGAGCGAGCATAAAACAAAAACCTTATCAACCTACATGCTGCACACTGCGACGGTACTGTTGTACTTGCTTCATAGGCCGTTTTTACACCACAGCAATTTCATAGCCAAGTGCCTCACGTGACGAGTGATCAATAACACAGTGGAAGTTGTCAAGGTCAAGCCAAGCTCAATTCTGTCGCTAGAGAAAAAAGATGAAATAACGCTGGATTGTTTTTTTTTTGCGTCTTTAATGAACTGAGTGCAATGCTGGTCTTTTTTTGCAGTGCTGTAATGAGGGTGAAAAACAAAATGTTTCTGGGCACACACAAGATACAGAAGCAAATAAATTGGAAGACACGGAAACAAATACACTGGCTGATGGGAGAGAGTGGCCGAGTAGGAGAGGAAACACAAACATGAGGCTCTGCTTTGTGACGAAACAGGATGCAAGTTGCACATGACTAGACAGTCGGCAGTTGATGTGTGCACACACGAGCAGAATCTGGCTTGTTGACTGGGGGTGGGGGGAGTGAATGATAACTGGCTGGCGTGGCCAGTCAGGAGGGGTGTCATTTATTTTTAGCCGTGCATTTCTTACAGCACAGCACTCACCAAGGAAAATGCAATGCGTACGATTTTCCTTAAATTTTGTAATTTTTTTGACCAGAATTTTTTACAGTTCCTCAAAATATGGTCATAAATTACCAATGCTATGCCACGTCGGGTATCTAACTGCGTAGCTGAGGTAAGGACGCATGGAGGAGTGTGAAAGGGAAGTGCAGGGGAGAGAGAGCATTGAGGAGGGGGAGGAGGAGAAGATAAGGCAGTTATGTTTCGTAGTCAGTGACTGGATATTTTAACTATCTCGAGTCTTGGGATTCTACCAGCAAATCACAGCCGTGAGGTGTTGCAGACACTTTATTGTAATTGGCTCAGACAAATTATATACGGCTCTTCATATAGACACGCTGCCAATAATCATGAAGCAGAATTGCAGAAGTGCACGTAAGGAACTGAAACAAAGTGGGGCAAAATTCTTTTTGTGAAAAACCAGGGTCCCTAGTCATCACGTCTCATATCGGTGTTGTGCGGGCGGACTACTCATCCGGCGTGCACTTCAACAATATTCCAGCTAAAGTTTCTAACATATTTCAACAGTTTTTTTTTTGTTTCACAGCTGCATATCATTAATTTATGTAATTTATGATAACTGCAGTATGGTATGGCTTAATATACACACAATTATTTTCAAATAACGTTGACTGACATCTAATGCATTTTGCTTAACTTCAATAAATTTTTAAAACATTAATTTTTCCAAAGTTCCTAGAAATTATGTCAGATCGTCAATGTCGTTAGATTGGGGGTTTACAAACACATACATTTTTATGTTTTCTCATAAACATCATAATAACAGAAGAAGATTGAGAAGAAAAAGCAGTATACTGCTGTAAGAACCGGTACAAAGAAACAAAAACATTTACGTTTTAAGAATGTTTAAGGTTATCAAGTAAAAATTGCTAATTTTTGGTGTTTTTGTTAAAATAAAGCAATGTAGATTTCTGTATATCTTTGTAAATACAAGATTACACACTCTACACCAAAACGTACCGTTAGAAAATTATTCCAAAAAATTAATATTCGTTCGAAAACTACTCAAAACAATAAAACCACTATTTGCACATCCCTACTACCGTACGCACCATGCCCTCACATTTTGTAGACACTTACCCACAGCCTGTGGCACTGCAGGGTACATGATCTCACGATCACGAGACTTGCGGCCCTGAGAGTCAACGTACACACCAAGCGTCTGAAATACGAGCAGGAATTCTCCCCTTGACAGCTCTATTGCCCGCCTTGCATCCACTGCACTGTATGCCAAGAAGCCCAGCAGCTGGTTGTCTGGGTGAACAAGTGCTAACAACAAAACACAGCAGTCACATATTTATATTCAACTACTACATTAATGAGCATTGTTTTTACTTGAAACACAAAGATAAGTTCTTGGAGTGGGTTAAAGATAGAGCTGTACAAATAAAAAGCAAGATTTGTTAAGTAAAGATAAAGGCTGCTATGCAACTAATTACGTGTTTAATTTTAAGACACTAACAGAGTACGTACCATAGAGTTTGATAGTACTCATCTACTCTTAGTCCGAGAAAACTGCCTTGTTCGGCAAAACATTGTGAATCATGCTCCAGCGCATTATGTGTCATCCTTTTATACGTGTAACTACAGTGGAACCTCGTTACGACGAGAGTTGACAATGACTGCAGAAATTGTTGTTATAACAGATGCTCGTCTCAACTGATATTGCAGATAAATCGTCCGTTCTCCGCCTTCCTCCCCCTCCCCGATCTCGATACGCGCTTCCGCAATTATGTGTCGTCATATTTGTGTGTATGTGTCAAGTACTAAAACGTGAGTACTTGTGCTTCTGTCTTTTGTACATACTGATAGCCTAGCAGCCTCTTCCTTTGTTTTACATTAAAACCCGGTTAAGATGTTTCTAAAGGGACTGTAAAATTTAAACTTCTTACAACAACATCTTAAAGGGGCAACATTACCATTGTATTTACAGATGTAAAAATAGGTATTCAAATTTACTAAGGCCAAATATTCTTAAGAAGAAGGAACTTCTGAACAGGGTTTCACTGTAGTTTTTAGTAAGGACCCCTAAATATGGTTACCTCGGATACCTCGACACATGTGTTTACGTATCACAATATAACATGTGATGACAATATGACATCAGTATAATTTAACAGTTTTCACTAATATTTAAAGGTTAAAATGGACAGACTGAAACACACAGACATTCACTGATTATTCCAACACACTACCACCTAACCCAAACATTTACATTCCATGTGTGGCACAATTATGAGAGTTACAAACTACGTCACTAGATATATCGACAAAATGGCAGCAGCTGCAACTGTAGTGGCAGCCAAACTTCAAAATGTACCCAGTAACCATACATCGTAATGCATGTTTGTTTACATGAAATTTTAGTTAAAGGAAAAGATTATCATTTTGATTTTAGTAACTGGAGAAAAACATCACTATACACATCTTTGTGTAAACAGCAATATTACAAGGATCGGGAACACAAATTAAATGGCTAAAACGTGAGGAAATATAATTTTCCGCTATTCCATCAGAGAATAAGTACCAACATTTTGTCTGTTTAGGTATGCTACACAAATGCAGTGAGTGGACCATATACAGTAATTTTTAGTAAAAAAAAAGTAGTGATAGATATATTTGGTTCTTCGGTTCTGGTTTCCTCCAGTTTCTGGCATCTTACTCGGAACCAAAATTTTTAGGTTACCATCAAAAACTCGGTTCTACACCTACACAAATTATCGACAAACAATAAATTGACTGTTTCTTTTTTTATATTTACACACTTACTACACTCAAATCTCATGTAACAAACAATTAAATATGATTGAAAAACAGTTTATGATGTACACCCAAATAAAACAAAATTACGACACTACTAACTGAATAACTTTTTAATGTAAAATCACGGCAATATGCAACCATTAAGAACTGAGGCTGCTGGTACAGGTGGAAGTGAATAAGTTTACAATGTTAAAAAAAAAAAAATATATATATATATATATATATATACACACACACATATATATAATATATATATATATATATATTTTTGCATCCTGTTTTTAAAAGATCAAAAAATGTGAGTTTACATTTATTTTCACTGTGCAACTGAATCAAAATACAGTACAGTAAATTCTCTCTAGTACATCTCCCTTGTTAACGTATAATTCACTATAATGTATAAAGGCGCCAGTCCCTTGAAACACCATGCAAATTAATAGGCAAAATATAAATATAACGTACAATTTCCGACGGCCTGTCCAGTAAATTCTCATTTTTACGTATAGTTTTTGGCAATATTAACGCATTAATTTATACATAATTTCTCTGTGCGTACGCAAAAACTTTGTTTTCTATAGTTTTATTTACTATCACGTTTTGTGAGAACTGTTTACAAATGTTTTCTTCGTTTAAGGCAGCTGCAGGGTCGGTAACCATTAGGACTGAAATTTTTCTAGCGCTCAAAAAATTCTCTTAGTTCCAACGTAAAATTTTACCATATTATTAAATTTCAATTAAAGTAACGCATTATTTTTTCGAAAAAGAAAATTATATTTCGTGGAAAACGTAATTCTTTTGAAATTATCCTTTACTTACAAAGTTGTGTTGAATGTAAAATTGTTTTTCGCAGTTGAAAATAATGTATTGCGACGTGCATTGGTTACGAAGTTATTGCAGTTGGTGGCCTTGTCTGGCTACCAATTCTACTACGCAGTGGCCAACGACTACCGCGCGCCTTTGTTACCGCTGTTATGACAACCTAACCTACAATTTATTGTAAACGTGATCTCTCGCTGATGTGTCTAGCAACCGTCATTCAAAGTAAACAGCGCGTAATTTGTAAATAGAATTAACAATTTTATCATTTTATTCCTTGTAAATGGTAGATTGCGTGATATTAAAGTGAATTGATCAGACGTCCATACCTTAATTAATTTTATTTACCATGCTGCCGAACATTTTGTGACGTCGAGTAAAGTTTGCATGATGGATACATGACTACGTATGTTATATTTTTATAGCTGATTTTCAGTAGCATGTTGCGGCAACATTCGTTCATAGGTTACTGCAATATAATAAATGTGAAATAAGTGAACTTTTTTTTCTCATTTAAAACTGATGAACCTACAAATATGAGTGCCAAAAAGCGTGTTGGTATCAGTATTGTAAAAAAACTTGAGCTCCTACAAGTTATTGACAACTGTAAGAAGAAATGTGATGTGGCAAAACAATTTAATATTGCACCCACAACTCTGTACACACAGTAACATTTTTGGGGGTGAACCCTCTATAAAGTACCCCTCCATTACGTAGTGACTAAAATTCTGGTCCCCTCAAGTACCTAATAGAGGGAATTTACTATTTGCTAGTGTATAGTGCACACTTTTATTCCAAAACAACTGATAAAAAATCAGGAGGCACGCTATACGTGGAAAATAGAGAAAAAAAAAAGTGGAAATTAATACTCATGGTAGTGGTGGGGGGGAAGAAGGTGGAGTTGCTGTAGTAAACTGATGGGTATCAAAAGCAGGAGGAAGAGAGAGAAGGTTTCTCACTGCCCAGTTCCTCCATCATTATTCATCTTCCTTTTCATTTTCTCCTCCCCCTCCTTCTACTGTAAACTTTGCTACCGTATTTTTTTTTGTTTGTCCTTATTCACATTTCTGTTCAACGTGTTACTCAGTGCTTACACAATATACGGGTTTAAAACTAGTCTGATGATGGCCAGAAGTTTATTAGCTTTTACACAGGCAGGTATTAACTGCTGGTTATAAAGTATGTTGCTCAGCCATTTGATGTAGCGGAAAAGAAAGTTCGAGGGTGGCAGGCGGAAGTAATACGTGAAGTTAATTTTGATGTCTAGTAATCAGTGATCGTTCCATGAGGAAAGAAAGAAAAACGAGCGACACTGTTCTTTTTTTTGCTGGGAAAGAAGTGTCACATAAAATAGGCAAGCTGCTGCACAAGTACATTGTTATCTTCTTATCTCCGGGATGTGCTGGAAGCAGCAGGCAAACAGGGGGAGGGAGGGTGGGAGGGTGTGTGTCGGTCTTGCAGGTACAGGCATGTGTGCATGTGCGCACACACACATGCACACACATACAAACACGCTGGCAGGCAGCAAGTGACCTTGGCAGGCTAGACAGCTAAGGAGAAGGGATAGACAAGCTTATCACACCCATGGCTCTCCTCCACCCTCTCAGCAGCCATCACTCACTAGCCAGCGTGAATGTTATCTTTCCTCTCTTTTTTCTTCGTTGCCAGCCACATCTCCTTCCTCCCTCTGCCCTTGGCCCTTCCATTGTCGCATCCCTCATGCTGCTTCACCATCTCATACTACTGTGATTTTTTTTATATACTAGCAAGGCACTTAAATTTTTCCCCCAGAACATGTTGCAAAAATCGTGTTGCGTGCTATACACAAGTATATACAGTACATTTTCTTTTACAATATTTTTATAGTTATAAAAACTGCAAAGAATTTCGAGTTTCATTCAATGTAAAAATGCCTTACTCATGCACTGCAAAATTATACGGTTTCTCTTTCAACGGGATAAGTCATTTACTTCACAACAATCTTGTACGATGTACGCAACACAAATGCTATGTCCACTTCGTCTGGTTAACAGATCTCAGTAATGAAGTGAGCTTAGGTTATCCCAAGTTTTTTAATTAATATTATTTCAGGGTAGGCCATTTGTGTGAAAGTTACAATCACAAATATCTTGGGTTGTGTATGTATATGGACATAATGCCCTGAATATTTACACAGCTTCAAAGTAGTAACACTGAAAATTTGAACTGCTTTAATCAAATTTAAACAACCAAATTGGGCAGCTTTATTGAACATATTAGGGGTCTTTACAAATTAGTTAGTGTTGCCATCTATCTATTATCTTTCTTACGTTTGTCCGTTAGTTATAGAACACTTTCTCTCGGACAACAAGACACAAGCACAAATACAAATCTTTGAAACTTGATGAGAGCATGCTTGTGCACACTATAAACTCACACAGTGGATGCTGATCTCCCATGATGCTGTAGATACTGAAGCCTGACTGATAGCCCACACACAAGCGACCATCGCTGAAGATGTTGAGTGTCTGGGCCTGCGTTGGCAGCATCACTTCACGCAGTCGCTTGTGCCGTGTCTTTGTACGGGTAACCTCGTAGATTATCACCTGCGACGTGTTCTGGACACAGCACAAACACAGGCTCCTAAGTATGTACACACTAATCAGCATCTACAGGAACATACGGAGCTGATATATGGAAAATGGATGATTCACCTGTAACTATAGATGGCCACTACTGTTAATACAAATAAATCAAGTGGTATACACATGATCAAGCTGTTGCTAAGGAATACAAAGAACTTTAAAATTCCAAATATCCTACAATGGAGCACCGTGTCCGAAATGGCCGGGACCTGAACCATTTCGGACAACAGAAATTTTCGAATAACCGGAGTTCATTGCTATGGTTGATAGCAGATATTATCTAGCAGCGTTTATTTATCGTGTGTAACAAGTTTTCTGCCAGAATGTACAAACAAAGCATATTTTAAAATAATACAATGAACACTTCACCACAATGCTGAAATGTCACAAATGTTAAACTGATTCATGGTAGAACTTTGCCATCTTGTATCATGAAGGGGTTGGGGTGGGTTGACAGACGACAGTTGCAGCCAGTATGCAGTGACCTTGCTAAGAACATGCTGAAGCTAGGTGACTCAAAAGCAAGAGCCAGCAGACTCCAAGTGAGATAAACACAAAGGCATGATGTCTGAAGTGCAAACCTAAAAGTTAGAGGTGGCCGGATATTCAATGTTGATACGATACCTTCACATTGTTTTTGAAGCTGCTGCATTAAATTGTACATATGTGTGTCCTGCAGTCGGAATAAAATTTACAACACTGATTTTTCTGTTTGTGTCGTAACTTATGCCAACATCAAAAGATAAACTGAGACGTGTGGCGGCATATAGTTTTTTTAGTATCTCAACCTTCTCTTTTACGGATATAACTTTTACCTTCTTTTCTTGCTACATGACTGGCCGCCACCACAAGGAATTTTACATTTGGTACACATTATCTGTAGACAGTAGCACACTGCACCACTAGCACGTTTTAAAGGAGACTTACACTCCACTACCCCACAACCCTCGTCAACAATTAGGGTCAAGAGTTACCTCTGCATGCTTATCTAGACTGAGCAAGGGTGCTGGCACTGACAACTGGAATTTAATCTTTCCTCTTGCTTGAAGTTATTTTTGCGCCACAGATTACTTACGGATAATAGGATAACAGAAATACAGATACAGGATGCTCCACTGTATAACAAAGAGGCATACAGTAGAGCCCCGAGTTAACGAACTCGGCAATAACAAAAACAGTGATTTAATGAAAGGATTTTTAGGAACCTTCAACAAATTAAAAAAAAAAAAAAAAAAAAAAAAAAAAAAAAAAAAAAAAAAAAAAAAAAAAAAAAAAAAAAAAAAAAAAAAAAAAAAAAAAAAAAAAAAAAAAATTAAATAACAGATTGACTTTGATAAAATCTAATATCAATTGTAAGTTAAGTTCTTTAAAAATACTAGCACCGACAGCCTTATGTACTTATTTCTCCACTGAAAAGCTTAAACCATCCGTTAAGAAACAAAAAAAAATTAATTAAATTTAGTTGAAAATTTTGGCCACGGGAGTGATTTTGAGATACGAACACGTGGGTACGGCCGAGCGAGCAACGCTGTGTTGCATAACAAGTGCGCGCCTAGATCCTCATCCTGGTGGCTGGCAAGTGAACGAGCATCTAGGTACCCAGTCTCCACAACGCGGCAGTGGACAGCACAATAAATAATTCACAGATAGTGCTTCGCGTCTCCGTTAGAAAGCGCTGCAGTGCCGCGTGCTCTATTGATTAATTCTATTACCGATAGAATGCAGTGGTGTGCAGCGTGATATTTACACTCGCGTCCCGTGATAAAACAAGCGAGTTTATAAAAAAATACGTAATATTATTTATGTAGACTTTTTACAACAAATTTATTACCGTAAACGTAAATAATTTGTTATACCGATGCTAAAAAAACCTTAGAGTGCAAAGTATTTTTAGTGAGCAGACCAACACGAGTTTGTTTCACAAGCGCGTCTGCATACAAGCTACAATGGCCACCGCAGCCGCCGCGCATATTTAATTATTATTTTACCATTGCCTTTCAAACTTTTAATTCAGATTTCAATATGAAATAATATATATATTTTTTAAACTATTTTTCATGGGATTTTCCTTAATTTTGTTGGTGGAGCGGGTCAGAGAGAGACGGAAATATTGACGGCTCGGCGGTGTTAGTTATCACTTCTCACGTGTTGATGGCACGCGCAAGGACAGCCTAACTCACCAGCCAGCGTTCCACTGAAAGTTTTTTCGCCGATTTTTTTTCTTTTCACGGCTGTGGCTTGACAGTAAATGTGTTTCGTTGTTGTTCTGAGCCAATGTACTTTTTTAGAATTATCATAAATTCCAACGAAACACGTCCGAAGATTTTAACTTTTTTGTATGTGTGTCGGGGGGGGGGGGGGGAGGTGAGATTAATTCAGATTTAACAAAACATTGATTTTGAGTAAACATTTTCGGGTCCCATGGCATTTCGTTAAATCGGGGTTCTACTGTACAATATTTTTAACAAGTTTCATTTACTGTAAATGAAAAATGTATGTACTGCATTACCAGTATCCTAATACAATTAATATTGTGTAACAAAAAATTCTACATAATGGGAAGGAAAAAAAACATCAATATACGGTACATTAAAAACACTGTACTGTATTCTGAAAAGCCAAATCTAAAGTATATCTTTGCAAATGGAAATGCTATGTCTGTATTTTGGCAATCAGTTACTTTAATACCTGCATAAAAGAGTTTGGGTGGAGCGTTATTTTCTTTCGATTCTCAATTACTTTGATCTTAAGTAGTTATGAGAAATTTAAAATTTTAAACTGTTGCAGTTCATTAAATAAATTAAGCTGAATATGAGGAGGATATATAAGGACTTTATTTAAATCATTTTGAGTTCGATTTCTGTACTTGCTACTCGTAATTGTTCACATGCCCATGTGTACGCACGTACACACAATTTATATAAACCACTTTACTTTTAGGTAGTATCATTTTTATCTAGTAGTGGTATCAAGATATAGGTGATTCGGAATAATGTGAACACTAAAAAAAGCCCTGATTAATTTCTATTTTCTGCCAGTTTATATATTTCCGCTACATGTAAACATCAACATTACCACGTGCTTTTATTTACATAGTCTTGTACAATGTTTACATTTACGTTACACTGCCCCGATAAATTTATAGCTACAATATGTACTCATTAAATGCACGGGGCTGAATACATGCTAAACTCAGCAGTAATCTTAGTTATAAATACCTGGGAGTTAACGTCTTATAACACTGGTTTCTCTGCGTCTACTCTAACGGCGCTATTAATTACCGTTACGAATCTCGTAAATCCATGCACAGTATATTCGAACTTTTAAATTAAAACCATCACTAAAAAAACACACGACACACGCAACTCAAGAATTAAAATTTCGTTCAACATACTGCAATGAACGACGTCGAATGTGTTTATCAGAAACCCATATTCATTACACAACGGAAAAACAAACTGAATGACGCAATGCGGCGAAAACCTAACTCTGATGCCATCTGTCGGTGAAATTTTAAACTATCTCTGCGGCGCGAAGCAATAACGGCGTGTGCCAACGATAATCGACTCGGTTGCGTCGCTTTGTACTGCCGCTGATTAAATAAAATCATACAGTCAGTAGGTATGTCAGTAAGAACTTAAATAAATATTTTAAAGTATATTAAATACAGAAAGGTCGTTTGCAATTGATGTTGTTTCACTAATGCTGTATTCAAATAAGAAAATACACGGGACTACATGCAGTTATTCGCTACCAACCATACAAACAAAAATGTAACTCTTGTTAATGTTGGCTTATACGCAGTAACGGCTAGTGATTTTTTTCAAAGGTTAAATCTTTAGTGCTCACTTTATTCCGAATGGCCTATAGTTATAATTAGGACATGTAGATGGATAGTAAGCACGATTGTTTAAAATATAGCAAAATAGGAAAAGCCCTGCTTGGGTAAATTTTCTTATAATTAAAAATGGTAGTTTCTTACATACAGGTGAATCATTAAAAATTTTAGACATTAAAGACAAATTTTAAAAAGGAGAAAAACACATTTCTATAAAACACTAAGAAACCTAAGTTACATAAGGTATGAAACTTATTCAAAATTACACTATGCATATGCATATGGCACAACAGAACTTAATAAATGTATATTAGTTTTTTTATAAGATAGGCAATGAACCCACGGATACCAGCGTATGTGACAGTAGGCGGTTATGAAAACTCACGAGATTAGTCAGTAGGAGACTGAAACATTAACTTGAGTTGTTTAAATAGTTGTCCGAGTAAAATACACTTGCAACCAAATAGTGAACTGAGCTTATTGCTGGGATGCATTCAATCGCAACCTGGTTAACTATTGATGATCAATCGAGAATATCTACTTAACTGCTTTGCATCTGTCAAGTAGATAATGAGGCAATGCTGTGTCATGCTAGTCCACCAAGCCGGCAGCCATCAGCCCGTCAGCTGTTCAGCGTTCACCTTTTTCTTAGTGAACTTGCGGTCTTTCATTTATTAACTTTACAACATTAAAAACCTATTTAAGAAATTATGGAAATGGATTATTGGATTTTGATTACTGTGTGAAACTTTCCGTCCCAACATTGAACGCGCCACGAGCTGTTCGTGTATTTGTATGTTTTGTAAGTGCCGTACAAGTGATGTCTAAAAAGAAAAGTTAATCTCTGCATTTAGACCTAAATATTTTTGTCTTAATCGTAATGTATTTTGTTGCTTGTGAATATTATTAGTACGTCCACATGAGTGCAATGTTTTTATTTTACATGTACTATATTTTGTTTGAGTGTAGGCCAATGTTGATTTGTCTCTTGGCAACACACCATTTTCTAACACGTGAGAACAAAACATATCACCTTACATGAATTAATAAAGCTGATTAATTTTAATGTTAATTAAATATACAGTCAACTCTCGATCTTACAACCCCGGGAATAACGACCCTCTCGAAGTAACAACCCTTTTTCCCGGAACCGTGGAAAATTTTAAAAAAATTCGCTTAAAAAAATTTTTAATTAAAAGAAAATATAGTAGAAAAAGGAGTCACATTTATTATGGCCGCAAATGGTTGCAGTTATTTCTTGAAAACTGTACTGCCGCACATGGTGTGTTTGTTCTAAAAATATACGTTGCTGCCCCTTCCTCCCTCGCCGGCCAGCCCGAATGCAGCTTCCCACCTTCCCTTTCCCCATCCAGTCAGCGACCCACCCGCGCCTTTCCCTCCACCGGCCAACCACTCCATTAAAGCCATTCGCTCTCCTATTTTTCTTCATGTGCGCACCGTAACTTTTTTGCCACTGATTTCTCGTGCCTTTGGATACGGTAGTCTGTCTTTGTGCCTGTGATACTACGATTATACGTCGTGTTTATTTAGGCTTCATTACATTTTCCCTTTTGTTGACTAAATGCTATTAAATATAACTACCATCATGTCATATACTGATGTATACAAATTAATGTTTATAAAGCATTATTCTTTTAACAAGTGAAAGCAGGACAGTTCATAATTGACACTACCAAATGTCTGGTGCATGTCTCAATCATTATACAAGCAGATTATTTTCACATAGACGGCCAAGCTAGAGAAGTAAAAGAACTGCAAAACAAAGGGAGTAGTGTTATCACTTCACATTTGGTGAGCGAGCGTGCATCAGGAGCTGTGGCAAGGTAGTGGTCAAAAGTGGCACAAGTAACATAGGTTAGACACGTCGTGTATGTTGTGTTTGAACTAACAAGTTTCCAGATAGGTCCATGCGCACACAAATTATCGTACACGTGTGTGTGGTCGCTCGCTGCCAAGACAAGGTCCGAATAGAATTACCGTTGCTGGCAAAGTTTGTGCCTAATGTGACAACGAAAAGTCTTAGATGTCAACCCTGACAAACATTCATTCAGAATGTATGTGCCTATTGAAATAAATTACTATTTCAATAAACAACACTGCGACAGTGCTCTGTAAATAGTAGTTTTGAAACGGCGACATTTTTGGCACTTAATTTAAGATATTTATGTTACATTATCATGAATTCAAGCTTTGTGTTGAGCTACAGAAAGGTTGTACATTCAACTCTCGATTATATGACCCCGGGAATAACAACCCTCTCGAAGTACCGACCCTTTTTCCAGGAACCGTGGAAAATTGTAAAAAATTTGTTTAAAAACAATACAAAAAAAAAAAAAAAAGGCAGAAAAAGACGTTGCATTTATTATGGCCGCAATGGACAGAGTTATTTCTCGAAAACTGTACTTCCGAAAACGGTCGTTGCGGGCGCAATAATCTATATCGCCGGCGACGTTTTTGCTTAATTTTGAGCCAAAGAAAGGTCATATATCTGCTTCCAGTGAATCTATCTATTCAAAATACTTCACTCTACTGAAAAATATTACTATTTCAATAAACTTTATTGCGGCTTTCTTGCAAATAACTTCTAAAAATGGTCATTGCGGGCGCAAGAATCTATATCTCTGGTGACGTTTTTGCTTAATTGTGAGACAAAGAAAGGTCATATATCCACTTCCAGTGTATCTATTTATTCAAAATACTTCACTCTATTGAAAAATATTACTATTTCAATAAACTTTATTGCGGCATTCTTGAAAGTAACATCCCAAAATGGATGTTGCGGGTGCAAGAATTTAAGTTATCAGCAACGTTTATGATTTATACTGAACTAAACAAAGGTCGTAGATCCACTTTAATGGCATACCTACTTTTATAAATAACGCGTTTGCTTTTCAAAAAAAATGTGTATACTGTAATTTTGTAAAAACACGTAATTTTTGCGCCAAAGATGAGTGCACCCCGATTCAATGATAAAAAACTGTAAATTTCGACATTTTAGTGGTTGGGGATCGCCGAAAATTTGTCAAAATTCTAATAACGGCCCCTCCGAAATACGACCCTATTCCCGGGAACCGTGAAGGGTCGTTAAATAAATCGGGAGTTGACTGTATATGCACGTCCCGAATATCAATTTTTCAAATTTTACGTCTTTCTATTGAAAAAAATATTACTATTTCAATAAACTTTGTTGCGGCTTTCTTGCAAACAACTTCCATAAACGGTCATTGCGGGCGCACTGATCTATATTGCCGGCGACGTTTTTGCTTAATTTTGAGCCAAATAAAGGTCATATCACCGCTTCCAGTATATTTATTTATTCAAAATACTTCGCTCTACTGAAAAATATTACAATTACAATAAACTTTATTGTGGTATTCTTGCAAATAACTTCCAAAAACGGTCATTGCTGGTGCAAGAATCTATATTGCCGGAAACGTTTTTGCTTAATTTTAAGCCAAAGAAAGGTTATATATCCGCTTCCAGTGTATCTATTTATTCAGAATACCTTACTCTACTAAAAAATATTACTATTTCAATAAACTTCATTGCGGCATTCTTGAAAATAACATCCTGAAATGGACATTACGGGGAGCAAGAATTTATGGTATCGTCAACGTTTATGATATTTATTGAACTACTAAACAAAGGGTGTAGATCCACTTCAAAGCCATACTTTTAAACATAACGCCTTTGCTTTGCAAAATAAATGTGTATCATTTTATAAAAACATGTAATTTTTGCGCCAAAGAAGAGTGAACATCAATTCAATGATTAAAAACGGTAAATGTCAACATTTTAAAGGTCAAGGATCGCCGAAAATTTGTCGAAATTCTAGTAACGACCCCTCTGAAATAACGACCCTATTCCCGGGAACTGTGAAGGGTCGTTAAATTGGGACTTGACTGTAATTGCAAGTAATATTTAGTATATTTACTGCACCAGTGACAGACAAAAGGGACTTATTTATTTAAGTGATGTGTCGTCAAGGGCAGCCAGAACGGAACATGTCTAGGTATTACGAACTGACCAGTACGTTTGTATTTTATTTAACACATTTTAAAACTGTTGCGACTGAAAAAAAAAACACCCCTTTTTCCGCCAGTTTTATTACAGTATTGTCAAAACACAATGTAACATTCCTTCAAGTTCGGTGCCATAGGAAATATGAAGAACAATTTAAGATGCTGTGGTCTCAGAGTTGCCAAAATATATTCTCGTGAAAGATGTAAAACTTAAATACAGTACCCTATCAATAAAATAAATATACCTATACCAACAAAGTATCTTATCAAAATAAATACATAAATGAGAAGATAGAGAGAATAAAAATTTTAAGAACTGCAACTTTTCCTCGATTATAGATTCTTTTGATACCAGCAAGAATCGGGGGAATCGAGGAATCAAAGGATCAAAAATCCCATTCCTGAAACATTGGTAATTCAACAGATTATTTACACAAAAACCACATAAATAAGTACAGTCAAACCTCTATCCATCGTTTTTCAAGGGATCAATGAGAAAAAACGATGCATACGAGAAAACGAAACATGCGGGAAAAACACTTACAACCCCCTCACTTAAAAAAAAAAAAAAAAAAAAAAAAAAAAAAACCCCCCCCCCCCCCGCACACACACACAACCTCAAAAAATATTTTTGATATGTCCACCACATGAAAATTTGCACTTCAAATATGTGTGTATTGAATATGGTCGTAGCTCACTTGTATTACCGACGATCAAGTTTAATGTCAAAGGTGGCAATCCGAGACATTTGGCGATGGCATACTTTTCACCGGGACATTTCTCTACCTCCTTTATTATCTCAAGGCATTTTTCAAGCGTGCGAAAAGATTTTGAAGGTCGCGACATTGTTACAGCAATAATTTAAGAACACATTTCACAGGCCTTAAAATGAAAATAGTGTACTCCACTTGTCAACAAAATTCACAAAACTATTGCTATCTAAACGGAAAACATAACAAGAACAAGATACGTATTTACAAGGCGAAACCAAACGTAACCTCTCCGACTCGTGCGCTCACGCTCGGCTGCCTTCGGCTTTACTCGGAAGTGCACAAAATGGCGGAAGAAAATTTCCAAAATTCTTGACGTTACTGTTATTTATTCACTAAACTTTATTGAGGGGAAAAAAAAAGCACATATTTACAATAGAACAAAATGAAGTTATACACAATATGTGTTCGATATCTATTGAAAATAATTTGGATATCTATTTAAAAAAAAAATATTTCCTCTATAAAAAAATTAAGTTTTTCTGTTGGTGGCAAGATTTTTGTTGTTCGTTCAGGGAAAACACAGCAATGTTTGTGTTTACAAACACAACCTACAGTAGCCTACGTAAAACGTTTCTCAAAATAAGATGAACTATTGCCAAATATATTTGAAGCAATAACGGTGAAATTTATAGTCAAAACAAACCAAACATATTACGTTCGTCCGTATTTTTGACGACGGTAAATGTTTGCCTTGTGCGGTTATGATATGTTGCTTACACCTGTTTCTTTCGAGAAGTGTATACGAGCAAGGCATGAAAACGTAAAATGTAAGTTTACTTTTTTCTTTCTTGTTGGCGAAAATGTCTGAATGGTCGATGCGGGAAATGTATGCATATATGAACGATCTATGTGTGTTTTGTTTATATAGGCAACATGTCAGGACCGTGAAAAAACAATTGATGGATGCGGGAAAATGAAAGAAACAGGAACGATGCAACGAGGTTTCACTGTATACATATTTGCTCAAGGAAGAAAACAAAACCCCAGATGTATAGTAGGCAAGAAAACCACAGTACACACTGAACAGTGAATCTCAGAATCTACAAAGAGACAGCTAGATAGTACAGTCATATAACACTCACTGTACGTGAATATTCTAGAACCCCAGGCTGACCACACCGAAGCAAATAATGAAAATATGCCAGAGTTGTTACTAAGCTGCTGATTACTGATTATGTACCCATCTTTTATGCAAAAACTAAGCAAAAAAAAAAATTTTTTTTGATTACAGTGGCAAAATTGAGCCCCGAAAATAGGACACTTGGCTACTACAACAACAACGCCAACTAGTACTACAGTATTCCCAATCCCCGTCAATAAATTAAGATTCAATTTTTAAAATAAAAACAAACAAAAAAAATCAATAAAAGGTATTGCAAATAGGAAAGGTTATATAAAAAGGTGTTAGTATACAGCAATAAAATATTTATTTATCATCAATTGTTAAATCACAGCTTGGGGAAGACGGAGGGCCAAAGTCCAAAATCAACTAATAGAATACACTTATGGCACACGGCTGAAGAGTTGAGACCACCCACACAACACTGAAGACACTGATTATACAAGCTGTAAGATAAATAATTGATAGTAAGTGTAAAACCTCATTTAAGTTACCTATAATGAATCAATTGTCCGGACACTCTTATTACACTTCTTCACAGACATCTGCCCAGATTTAGCCACAATCTACCTCCTTTGCGTGTTTCCAAATATATTTTTTGCAATGTCACAATAATTAATGGTACTGCCTATCACAGAGACCTGGCAAGAGGATAGGGATTTTCATGTAACATTTAATTGCATGTGTCGCAGTAACTCTTGAACTTACATATATGCCACCACTGACTTTATGTTCAGCCATGCAACCACTGACATTTATTTAACTTAATGTGGTACAATTTAATGAGTTATTCCTTTTTCTTGCTCTCTTCTCTCTCCCTTCCCCACCATAGTTAGGCCACACCCAAAAATGAACAATAGCATTTTCAAATTCTTTACTTGACTAATAAGGGTTAACAAATGCTGAGACTGTTTCCATTTCCTGAACACTTTTTTTACAACGAATTTTCAGGTTTTTTTTTCGACAGTTCCCAAAAATTATTAAATCAGCGCTGATAACAATTAGGGCTATGCTGAACCACCCGAGGAATGGGTTATGCGCACACTACATCTACACTCCACGATAAAATACATAGTTAAGAGAAGCCTAAAAGAAAGCACATGGGCGACAGCAGCAGAATGCTGGCAGAAAATTTTCACATACCGTATTTACTCGTGTATAGCCCCACCCATTTTTAACCTAAAATTTACGTTTCGATTGAGGGGTGGAGCTATACACGAAACAAATCTAAAAAAAAAAAATTGAGGTGTTTTTAATTGATGTTGAACAGAATTTCGTTAGGCCTTTTTACTTTGTTTACGAAATCAACAAGCGGCAAGACCGGCCCCGCTTGTTTATTTACGAAATCAACAAGCGGCAAGACTGGCCCCGTTTGTTTATTTACGGAAACAAGCGACAAGCCGGCAAAACCGGCCCCGCAGTGAGCGTGGCCGTGATGCCGGCCCCGCAGTGAGCGTGGCCGATATGCCGGCCCCGCAATGTGTAGCGAAATCTTTTGTGTTGCTGTGCGTCGTGCGACCGAAAAAAAAAAATTGATGCTCTAAGTGGGAGAGGCCAAGGTCAGATCACAGCTGGTACAGTTGACGTGCACCGCTAGGCCATTCAACAGGTGTTATTTTTTTTTAGAGTGAGGTGGTGCATAAACAGTATTACAGCCATATACAGTACTTAACGGTTGTAAGGTTTAAATAGCTCTTTTATCTTTAGGCGCCGTTTTCAGCTTCTCCTGCTGTTGGCACCA
>PNEQ01077050.1:6937-31337 GCA_003012365.1 Medauroidea extradentata | reverse complement strand
GGAGCCACCAGTCTAATAGGAGTTTCCACAAACACTCACAACGCATCGCTAGTGTACGGCGCTTGCAAATTGTTGCAAGCCAACATTCGTCTAGTCTGAGTTCGAGGAGTCACGGCGATAGTTGTGCGTGCAGGAGCCCGGTGCGGGCAGACACCAGTTAAAGGGGTAAGTGTTTCGTTACATAAGTCCATGTTCCCTACGCATACTTACACACTGATTACTATCATTCTCCCCAATGTCTACCGTTGGTTTCATTTTAACACCAACGGAAATTTATTATGCCGTTTCTCCATTACGAACGTCTAATAACGTCTATTTTAAGCTTAGTAAAGTTCTTAAAATAATCAAAGTTCTCCAACGTAGCACAAAAATATTTAATAACAAAGTCACAGCAAGTTTAAGGTAGCGTAACCCACGCCATTATTACCGTTTGTCTTACAAGCAATCGCAACAGTACTGCTATAGGAAATTCGCAATCACAACAGCTTTGCTTAGCGAAAACGTAACGTAATATTCATACAGGAGCACTCAGATCAAACCAATTACTATTATCACAGTTTATCCATGGAATAAATACGTTTAAGTACATCTGCACTGAATTTATAGACCAGAATAAAATGTGTAATTTCACAAGGCGCGCAAGCGGCGCGTCAAATGTAACGGGGGGAAGAGTTACAGCGATTGCCACGCAATATTATATTTCTTGTTCCACTATTAACGTGAACACGTTTCACAGCCCAGATTCCTGAAGTAGTTAGTGTAGTTTCACAAATACCCATAATGCCCTATTAATAGTGCTAGTTGTCAAAAAATACATTTCTTCCCAAAACTTAATCTAAATTTAATGCTGTCTCCAAGTTCAACATTAATAGACCAAGTAACATAATGTGTGCTCAGATATAAAAAGAGCCATTCTGCTAAATGGTTTTCCATGGTAAAATTCAAGAGGGTAATTATTTATGTTGCAAAGTTAAGATAACTTTTTTTTTTTTAGTTTCACCTGTATTCTTCTTCTGAAACTTAAACAATGCTTAATTAGTCACTTGGTCTACTGTTGTATAATGATTTCAATATTGAAATTTTAATTGTTGTTACATGTTAATTACTGTAACTGTATTTAAACACTTTAAGTTTTTTACATTTTCAGAAAAACGTATATGAGATTTACAATTACACAGTACATAGACACCAACATTTCGTTTGTAGATGCATATCTTGTCTATGGGCATCTATGCTAAAATTGTAAACTACAACAGTCCCCATATTTATTTATTGTAGAAAGTGAGAAATGTAATGTTACTGAACACATAAAGAATTAAATCTCATGGTGGTCACAATGTATCGTTACCCCTATAATAAAGAGACCAACTGAAATGTAACTCTTTGCAAGAGTACAATTTCTTAAGAGAGGAAGCTTAATTTAAGATGATGCTATGGAAGTTTCGCGGTAAAGGATGATACATCAGGATAGGAGAGATACAACTTGAATATTGACAATTGATGTGTGCACCATCATTCGCATGACACATAGATACACTGCCTGTGTAGAATTATGTGAAACATTGCTGACATATAGCCTTTCTCATAAGTTTTCCATATTTTGACAGTTTTATTCTGAGAAGTGTGTCTGTAAACAGGATTGCGGAGACAGTGATTTTCCAGGAGACTAGGTAAGTTTAAATATCCAAACAATGGAACAGCCAGGTACATTTCTAAGAAGAGATTTGTCAAAACAAGGAGATGTTACATGAGACAGTTTGTAAAAGGAGTTAAACTTTGTCTACTGTGTCGTAACGTTCATGTAAACTTATACTTTTTATTAATCCTCGTGTAGGATTATCATGATGTCAAATCCCGGATGCAGGAGGGGGAGGGCAGGCGAGTTGCACCGTTTGGGTGCCTTCAACGCTCTCGTCGGCGGTGCAGAGTGGCCCACGTGACTATTGTAGAGTCTTGATGGCTCGGAAGGCTGTTGTTTAGTATCGCTATATTTCCTTGCTCTTACTCTATGCTTTCCTTCTCCTCTTCCCTGCACAGGTGCGTTAGCTAGACTCTGGACAGGTTGAACTAAGGTACTTGCGTGGGCCGTCAGCTCACTTTCCTTTCTCTTCTGGACATGGGAACTGAGTATGTAAGTACTTACGAGCTCCTATTTAGTGTGATAGGGTAGGTTGGGGACTTGTCCCCCCATGGCGAGCAAGGCAGCTGCCGTCATTTGTTGTCTTTGAAATAGTTTATTTAATACATGTTGTAACGTTTTTTTTTAAATTCCTTTTTCGGTTGCCATCTGTTGAAAATTCTCTTTTGGTCTTAAAATGTTTTTTGTAGGGTTTTGCTGTATTCTTTGTTATTTGACTTCTCCACAAGGTATTTGTTAGCTGTTTTGATTATTTGTTGCTTGATTGCCCGATGGCTTTTTGCACACACATGTGTTGCTTTATTAGCTTATAGCTTAGTATCGTCAGATTTTGACATTATGGAGCCCGCGGAAGTAACTACCTTTGTGATGACACGTTGGATGAGTCATGTGTTTATGTAATTAAATTCTAGGTTGCCCCGATATTTCTTTTTTCAAGCTGATTTACTTTGTAATCCTTGTAAGACTTATTAGTATTTTTTTTTTGTATTTTTTAAATAATAATTTTCAGTCATACATGTGTTAATAATGTCCACTGTACCTGAATTGTATTTCTTTTCATTAGTTTAAAAAGTCAAAATTGTAACTTTGTTTGTTAAACTATTCAATTTTGTTTAGCTATATGTTTGAATTTGTAATATTTTTATAACCTGCAACACGTGGTATGTTACAAATTTCTGCGCATCTCTGCTCTGCTGTGTGTTAATACCTGCCTCTTTATTTTTCATGTGTACAATGACCGTCAACGTTTCGTTCGTTTACGGACTTCCACAAGCTGACCTTGAGGCATTTCTCCAAGATTGCGAGTTTCAGTATGACGTGGGATCGACGGTTGCACAGTTACTGCATCTTGTCGTCGATTTTCTTCGCTGTAGTGAACAGGGCGAAACGTCCAGCCTACGTCCGCCTAGTTCCACGGAAGCACCAGGGGTGAGTAACACTCATTTCAATGAGAAATTATTATTCCAGTCTATCCAGCCCTTGCCCCAGTTGTCCAACACCGAGCCAGCCCATGTGCTGTCATTCCTTGTGGCCGCTAGTCGGGTAGTGGAGTTATGTTTATGCTCTGATCACCACTTATTACATAGTTTGGCTATTAAATGTTCTGGACATTTCTTAACTCTTATTTTGGAGAAAATAAAGGACGAGAATGGTACTTATGACACATTTAAAACTAAAGTTCTACTTTTTGCCTTCACCTCATATGGTTTTTAGCCGTGCCAACTTGATTTTGTTTACCGATTTCAAAGGTCAGGTGAGCCGACGCACTCGTTCATTGATTCTATTATTGAGCATGAATGTGCCCTTAATATGTTTATTGCAGAAGAAGAATTGGTAGGCATTGTTTTGGAGAATTTGGCACCGCATGTTAGGCAATTATGAACATTATGTTTAGTTCCCAAAACCCTTCAGGATTTAAGAACGTCAGGACCCAATGACCCAATTTTCCCAACTGGTTAGGGTGATTCAATACCCAGCTAAGGGCCTGGTAGTCAGTATATAGGTCAAATTCTTCGTGTTCTATGTGAGGAACAAATTTTTCCATTCTAAACAGACAAGCTAATGTTTCTTTTTCATATGAACCAAGACGTTCGCTCTGACTCTGACAAAATTCTACTAGCGAAAGCTACTGGAGCCGCTCCATCAACAGTCATTTGACCCAAAACAGCTCCTAGAGCAATAGAGGATGCATCAGCCTGATCCACAAACCGTTTGGAGAAGTAGGGTAAATGCAAAACAGGACGAGTAGACAACTGCTTTAATTTGACGAAGGCCGATTCTTGTTCAGCGTCCCAAACAAAGGCAACATCTTTCCTTTTCAACATGTTCAGAGGAACACCCAGCTCGGAAAAATGCGGAATAAAGCGCGAATAATACTCGAGCAACCCTAAGAATTTCTGAACCCCCTTAATATTACGAGGATGGGGAATGTTGAAAACCGGAACCACCCGCTCGGGATCCATCAACAGTTTACCTTCATAAATTATACAGCACAGAAATTTAACTTGAGGCATTGCTAAAGAAAACCTTGTTAGGGTTAACAGTGATACCAACCTCACGAAACCATGTCAAAACTTTAGTTAAATGTTCCAAATGACTCTCAAAGGTATAACTGTAAATTATGACATCATCAACGTAATTAAAAACTAAATCAAATTTGTATTCAGACAAAATGTGATCAAGCACCCTGCTGAGGGCCTGACTGAGAAAATTCGCCCCCATAGGGATGCGAATAAACTCATACTGATTCCAGAGTGTGCTGAATGCAGTGTATTTATGGCAAGAGGGATCTAATAAACACTGGTGGGAACTGATGTTCATGTCCAAAACAGAATAGTACCGGGCATTACCAAGATGCTGCAGGGCATCCTCAACAGTAGGAAAAGGAGATTGGTCCTTAATTATTATACAGTAAATACTAATGTGTGTGCTGTGTGTTAATACCTGCCACTTTATTTTTCATGTGTACAATGGCCGTCAACGTTTTGTTCGTTTACGGACTTCCTAAGGCTGACCCAGAGGCATTTCTCCAAGATTGCGAATTTCAGTATGACGTGGGTTCGACGGTTGCACAGTTACGGCGTCTTGCCGTTGATTTTCTTCGCAGTAGCGAACGGGGTGAAACGTCCAGTCTACGTCCGCCAAGTTCCACGGAAGCACCAAGGGTGAGTAACACTCATTTCAATGAGAAATTATTATTCCAGTCTATCCAGCCCTTGCCCCAGTTGTCCAACACCGAGCCAGCCCATGTGCTGTCATTCCTTGTGGCCGCTAGTCGGGTAGTGGAGTTATGTTTATGCTCTGATCACCACTTATTACATAATTTGGCTATTAAATATTCTGGGCATTTCTTAACTCTTATTATGGAGGAAATAAAGGACGAGAATGGTACTTGTGACACATTTAAAACTGAAGTTCTAGTTTTTGCCTTCCCCTCACGTATGTTTCAACGGTGCCAACGTGATTTTGTTTACCGTTTTCAATGGCCAGGTGAGCCGATGCACTCGTTCGTTGATACTATTATTGAGCATGAACGTGTCATTAATATTTTTACTGCAGAAGAAGAATTGGTAGACATTATTTTGGAGAAAAAGGCACCTCATGTTAGGCAATTGTGTACCTTATGTTTAGTTCCCAAAACCCTTCAAGATTTAAGAACGTCAGCTAGTGAAGTGCAGGGGTATTCGGCTGCTACGTCTGAATACCGCACGTCTTTCCCCCCTCCTGTTCAACATGTAATTGCAAGCTCCACTAAACAGTTACGCTCAGTGCATCATTCGCTTGCTGGCCCTCCCCGTGTTGTCCCCAATAATGTCGGTGGGTGATGTGCAAATTGTGCTGCTAGATGGCACGTAATTAAGGATTGTTTGCTTCGACCTGTCCCACATAAGGATAGGAAATGTTTTCGCTGCGAGCGCACATGTCATGTTCATGCTAGTTGCTCGGGAAACACATACAGCGTGTTGAGGATTATAAAAATATTACAAATTCAAACATATAGCAAAACAAAATTTAATAGTTCAACATAAAAAGTTACAATTTTGATTTTTTAACTAATGAAAAGAAATACAATTCAGGTACAGTGGACATTATTAATGTCTGTATGACGGAAAATTATTATTTAAAAATTACAAAAAATACTAATATGTCTTACAAGGATCGAAAAGTAAATCAGCTTGAAAAAATAAATATCTGGGCAAGTTAGAATTTAATTACATGAAACACATGACTCATCCAACGTGTCATCACAAAGGTAGTTACTTCCGCGATACAAAGCTAAAAGCTAATAAAGCAACACACGTGTGTGTAAAAAACCATCGAGCAATCAAGCAACAAATAATCAAAGTAGCTAAAAAATACCACAAGGAAAAGTCAAATAGCAAAGAACACAGCAAAACCCTACAAAAAACATTTTAAGACTAAGAGAAAATTTTCAACAGACGGTAACCGAAAAAGGAATTTAGAAAAAATGTTACAACATGTATTAAATAAACTATTTCAAGCACAACACATGACGGCAGCCGCCTTGCTCGCCATGGAGGGACAAGTCCCCAACCTACCCTATCACACTACACTAGGAGCTCGGAAGTACTTACATTATCTGTGCCCACGTCCAGAAGAGAAAAGAAAGTGAGCTGACGGCCCACACAAGAACCTTAGTTCAACCTGGCCAGAGTCTAGCTAACGCGCCTGCGCAGGGAAGAGGAGAAGGAAAGCATAGAGTAAGAGAAAGGGAATATAGCGATACTAAACAACAGCCTTCCGAGCCATCAAGTCTCTACAATAGTCACGTGGTCCACTGTGCACCGCCAACGAGAGTGCTGAAGACACTCAAACGGTGCAATCACCTCCCCCCAAAAAAACTTGTCTTACAGGGTACAAAAGTTGTCCAGTTCAAGTTCTAAAAAACACTGTTTAAATCCATTCAATACATATAACACATCTGAAAACAATCATCTTGAAATAATAAATTGCAGTGATGCAGCTAATTTCATAATGCAGAGTTCATAAAGCAATGTTCATAGGAAACACAGTATAGTTAATAACACAGAGTTCGAAGAAAATAGACATAACCAAAATTCGTTGAGTAGAAATTTGTCTCATGTCACAATAGAAAAAGTACAATTCTTCAAGAGTAGAAGAGACAAGAATAGTCATAGAAGTTTTACAATCACATTTTTGAAGTACATACAGAAACATGTAGCCCAGTTCTTGAAGAATACAGACAATAGTTCTTGGAGTATATATACACAGTATGTGTATAACGCAGGAACAGTTACCGTCACACATCAAGGGCATTTAAAGTTGATGGATGCCCCTTAGTGTGAGTAACCAGCGGCAACCCGTCGCACATGGGTGTAGCACGGGTTTGCAGTGCCTGGGGAGGTGAGCGTAGAGCAGCATACAAGTCTCATGCAGGAACGAAATGTAGACCAAGTGGATAGGTGCACAGCAGCCCCAGGAACATCCAAGCATCGCAGTGCAGAAGAAAATCTTGAAGAATCTTGTAGAACTCGAAGTGTAGATGGCTCGGAACGCAAGGAAACATGAAAGGAAAAACAAGAAAACAGCAGAGAAAAGACAGGAAAAAGTGTGGTAAAGCAAAGACAAGAAAACACTACAGAAGCTAAGACGGGAGAAAGCAGCAATCCGGTTAGGCGAGTAGGAAGAGCGCAAAAAGCGAAAACTAACAATGTAACAAACAAATTAGCACAGCTATAAGGTGACCTATGAATATTTAGAACATATTCAAAAACATATGAACATATTAACAATATACTCTAATGCAATAAGTACCAAGTTGACATTAAATCCTATCTCAGGGGTTTGAGATAAATATTATATGTTGACTCAAGCAATTTGAATAGTATACAAAATATACACAAACATATTACCCTATAATATAAAATGACAATTAACGAGAGTAAATATGAGTGGCAAAGCGCTTTGCCATAATACAAAAGGTATACATATAAATACATCTAAGTTCTAACAATAAACCTTTTAAGATGGCTCACGTAAGCCTTACACATTCCTCTTATGGAATTAAATAAATTTATCACAACCGTATTTGGCCCTAAAATAGCGCTTAATAATATACGGACCCTTGTACTTAACTAGGAATTTAGCACTCAACTGGACGCCAGCATCTACCAGAGAAAAATTCACCTGGTCACCAACCGCGAAGGGAGGATCCACCCGAACTTTATTTTAGCGATTAGAAACCTCCCTCTTCGCTTCCGCGAGACGTCGAGCCACGTCGTCAATCTGTCCCGCTCCACATCATTTAAATGAGAAATTGGGGAAGGGAGACCCCAAATATTTAGCAAGGGATGGGAAGGATGGAAACCCAGAAAAGGAACAAAGGGAGAAACACCCACGGCACTATGAGTAGTACAATTAAAGCCTAAATTAATAAACTCTAAATCATTATCCCAAATTACTTGATCCTGATTACAAAATATTGTGAGGCAAGCCTTCAAATTTTTATTAAAGCGCTCTACTTGATTACCGCAAGGGTAATAACGGCTTGAAGTATAGTGTTTTACAGCCCACTGAAAACACATATTTTTAAACGCAGTAGATGTGAAATAACGAGCAATGTCGGTAACTAAATGTTCCGGAGCGCCCAAAATTTTCCACACATGTGTACTTAAGGCCTTCACAATCGTTTGGGCTTTCATGTTGCGCAAGGGCAATAAAAACACAAACTTAGAAAATGTGTCCAACAATATTAATATACAAACATTTCCCTTCTTAGACCGGACAAACGGTCCAAAGATGTCGAGGTGGGCTACATGCCAAGGGCCTTTAGGAAGTTGGCCCGAATCTCAACCAAAATTGGCCTGCTGAGCCTGTTTACATTTCTGACAGTTTTCACAACTGCGGACATAGGCGGAGACGTCCTGACGCTCTAGCAGCACAATTCGCTTGTTGGCCCTTCCCGTGTTGTCACCAATAATGGCGGTAGGAGATGTGCAAATTGTGCTGCTAGAGGGCACGTAATTAAGGATTGTTTGATTCGACCTGTCCCACATAAGGATAGGAAATGTTTTCGCTGCGGGCGCGCTGGCCATGTTCGTGCTAGTTGCTCGGGTAACGAGTAGTGGTTGGAAAAATGTACGACACTTCCAACCAATTTCCTAAGCGTCTGCCACCCTGTCATAAAAATTACGCTTCTACCTCTTTTTATGGTCACTCTGTAGAAGCTCTTGTTGATACCGGCGCCACTTGTTGTCTTGTAGGCGATTTTTTTTTATTCCCTTCCGTCATTTAATGTGGGGCGCAAGTACAGAGTGCTCCCAGAACATTATACGCAGGTGTGTATCGCCAGTGGACAGGTAGTTAATTTAAAACAATATGTGTTTCTTCATTTCAAGATAGGACGGTTTTCTTGGACGTTTCCCTTTTGAATTTTTTCTGGTTTAAATCAAGATGTAATTTTGGGGTTAGAATTTTTAGGTCAGACTCGTACTACCCTTAATTGTACTATTCATAGTGCCACGGGTGTTCCTCCCTGTTTTCCTTTTCTGGGTTTCCATCCTTTCCATCCCTTACTAAATATTTGGGGTCTCCCTTCCCCAATTTCACATTTAAATTATATGGAGCGGGACAAATTGTTTGGCGATGTGGCTCGACGTCTCGCGGAAGCGAAGAGGGAGGTTTCTAATCGCTAAAATAAAGTTTCGGGTTGATCCTCCCTTCGCGGTTGGTGACCAGGTGAATTTTTCTCTGGTAGATGCTGGCGTCCAGTTGAGTGCTAAATTTCTAGTTAAGTACAAGGGTCCGTACATTATTAAGCGATTTTTGGGGCCAAATACTGTTGTGATAAAATTCTTAAATTCCACAAGAGGAATGCGTAAGGCTTACGTTAGCCATCTTGAAAGGTTTCTGTTAGAACTTAGATGTATTCATATGTATATGTTTTGTATTAAGGCAAAGCGCTTTGCCACTCATATTTACTCTCATTAATTGTTATTTTATATTATATTATAGGGTAATCAGTTTGTGTATATTTTTTATACTATTCATATTGCTTGAGTCCACATATAATATTTTTCTCAATCACCTGAGAAAGGATTTGATGTCAACTTGGTATTCATTGCATTAGAGCATATTATTATTATATTCATATTTTTTTTAATATGTTCTAAATATTCATAGGTAACCTTATAGTTGTGCTAATTTGTTTCTTACATTGTTAGTTTGCCCTTTTTGCGCACTTCCTGCTCGCCTAACCGGATTGCTTCTTTCTCACTTCTTAGCTTCTGTAGTGTTTTCTTGTCTTTGCTTTACCACACTTTCCCTGTCTTTTCTCTACTGTTTTCATGTTTACCCTTTCATGTCTCCTCGCGTTCCGAGCGTTATACACATGTTGTGTATATATACTTCAAGAACTATTGTCTGTATTCTTCAAGAACTATTGTCTGTATTCTTCAAGAACTATGCTACGTGTTTCTGTATGTGCTTCAAGAATGTGATTGTAAAACTTCTATGACTATTCTTGTCTCTTCTACTCTTGAATAATTGTACTTTTTTACTGTGTCTTGAGACAATATTCTACTCTACGAATTTTGATATTGTCTGTTTTCTTCGAACTTTGTGTTATTAACTATGCTGTGTTTCCTATGAACATTGTTTACGAACTCTGCATTATGAACTTTACTACGTCACTGAATATTTCTTATTTCAAGATGATTATTTTCAGATGTGTTATATGTATTGAAAGGGTTTGAATAGTGTTTTTAGAACTTGAACTGGAAAACTTTTGTTCCCTGTAAGACAAGTTTTTTTGGGGGGATTGCACCGTTTGGATAAGAATGTTAAAGTTTTAATTCATGCTTGTTTTAAGGTGTTTTGTTGAGATATTTATATTTATCACAGTATGTTATAAAGTGATAACAAACATATTAAGTATTAATAAAGTGTGGAATATTAGCCCTTTGGTATATAACTATTCGTCATGACTTAAAAATTATGGTTTGGAATGCTTCTGATTTTTTTGTAGCCACCATCCATAGTTTCAACATGTACAAACAAAACCTGTCAAAACTGTCGTGATACAGGTGAAGTAGTTTGTGATGTACTTGACGTGATTATAGTGCACCAGCAGAAATAGTTCACTTTAAGAATTAAAGGAGGGTGGCTGTAGAGAGATAGACCTGTATTTTTAACCTGATGACATGAAGGCCAAGCAGCAATGGATTAAAGATAGGAGAGATAATGGGAACGTCTCGAGAAGACAACTCTCCACACATGAAATTTATAGCCAAGAAATGCAAGCTTCACAGCACCTGGGACAGAGTGACGTAGAGACTCTAGAAGTGGGAGACGAGTGAGCTAGACTATTGGTGTCAACCATTGGCCCTAGTGGTAAACCTATACACAAAAAACAAATGTTAAGAATTGCAATGTAGTTTTAATTTGCCAACATTGAAAGCTTAGTACGATTAGCTTGTTTGTAGTGTGAACTCCTCAACTTCAGTTTTTTTAATTATTTTTATTTCCAACCTAAATTCTATCTTCCCGCCTTTTGTAAGTATCTTATAAACATGACAGTGTACGTAATAAACATAGCATACAGATTTCACTGTACTCAAAAATTAACGTGCGATGCCACAATACTACAAGTTAAATGTTAGGTTTCCAAGGAAGAAAGTGAGGGGTACGGACATATACAGATGGGAAGGGCAGGAATGAGTATAAGCTTCAGAATACAAGTACAGGTATAATGATGCAGAGTGACATAGTGTGGATATGGCAGGTAGAGAGAGCGATGTATGAAGGGAGAAGGGTTCTAGGTATGCTGGGAAGAATATTGAAGAATGTTAGCAGTACAGAGAAAGAAAAGGTACAGCACGCGCCGTGTAAGTTGGCGGGTAACGGGCAGGAATGTGTTGCATATAATATTACTACCGTTTTAAATTCGAATGGCTAATTTACATAGGTATATTTCATTCCGGTATTTATAGGCTACTAGGTATTTGCAGCGACCTGCTGCTTGAATTCCTTGAATGTGCCCTTTACTCAGCAGCTGCCACTCGCCATGTAAGCTGGCACGCAGTGTATGTATTACCATGGTATGACCCGTGTTAGAGTATGCGGCCGCAGAGTGGGACCTGCACGTGTAACTGAAGGTTCAGGACCTGGATAAGGTGCAAAGACAGGCAGCAAGGGTGAAACATAAATGGAGACTGCAAGGGCAGGCTGGTGGAGACGAAGGGAACTTTCGGCCATCTGTGATGTTGAAAGAAAGGAGACGTGTGGAAAGACTGGTTAGAATGTAAAGTTGGGATATGTCAGACTGCCTGTTAACTAAGGCAGATTATAGAGAAAGAGGAAATAATAGTGATAAGATCCAGGTGATGAACAGAACGGAGCGGGGTAAGCAATGAATGTTTAGTAGGTTGGTGAGGGAGTGGAATTTACTTTCAGATGATTTGGGGGCTGTGAGGAGCATTGAAAGGTTTACGAGGGGATTGGTAGGGTATTGTGGAAGAGGTTACAGCTTGCTACTGGTCAACTGCTCAATTAAAAGCTCTTATTATTGTTTATTGCATAGTATGCCACACGGTTTACACTATTTGTTATTGGATGTTAAGTGGTGATGGATGACTTAATAATGACTGTAAGTGTGATTACTTGTGCAGTGTCCCAAGGGAAATCACATAGTGCTATCAGGAGCAAATTGGATGATATAAGGCAATGTTAATCCTGGTAGCCAGCTCCTATAGTAACATGTGAATTAAATTAAATGGTGGGAAATGGACAGGACAGTTCACACTTAAAGCGAGATGGGTGAACGGTAGGTGGATAAGGCAGGGACAGGATGGAGAGGAGGAAGGTAGTTATAGGCCACCTGAAATGCAGGAAGTGGGGTGGAATACACTGAAGAACAGTCGGAGAATTGAAAGATACTTTTCCTCCAGCTGCGTCTGAGGATTTGACTGTGACACAAAATCAAAGAATTTGGTATGTTGAGGTAAAAAAAGTGGTACTGTATTGAAAAAGAATTGAAAAAACACCATTCCTCAGTGAAGTATACGATGATGAGAATCTTGTCTGATCAGGGCCTAGAGCCGTCCACCTTCACCCGATGGAAATTTTTCCCACTTTGTGTCTCAATGCTGCAAGAGTGTTAAATAAGGATCTCATGAAATCTGAAGTTGCTAAGAACCAGATCGTTATGGGTTACATTATGTATACAAAAATATACTGTCAGTCGGATGCTGGGGTTCATGTTTTTGCTGTGCGAAACCTATTAAACATTTTATTCACTCCATGGTATTAGGCGCTAAATAATAATAAATTATTGGCATTGTTAAAGAACACAATTAAACATAAAACTTCACAAAAACCACGGTCCTATTAGTGAGTGAGTGAATGAGTGGAAGGGGGCGCACGACACGTTGGTCACTAGTGCCCACAGAGGTGAAAAAAATAAATAAAAAGTAAAAATTAAACAGGAACATAAAGCCTCCAAAGGAGGCAACACACAGTCGAAAGCAATAACACAAAGACAAACAAAACAGACACAAACTCCACAGGAATTACGAAAGAAAAAATATGACAAAACACTTTAACAAAAATAAACGTTTTCGAAAATTCTGCACAAAGAAACAGACAACACAGGAAGGAACAGTTCATAACAGACTAAAAAGACCCGTCACACATAAAAAGGAGAGCAAGTCGCTCACAGACGAGCCCTCATACACAATATTACCCGAAGGACGTCAGCAAAATTAAAAGTACGACGGCCTGGTCATATCTGTGGCATGCCAACAGAATGTGCTTCGCAGTCAATGGAGTGTCACAGAGAGGACAATAAGGAGGGGGTTCAGAACAAAGCAAGTGCCTGTATATAGCGCGAGTGTGACAGATCCGAAGACGTGTCAGGAGGACATCCTCCTGTCTTGTTAGGGAAGTGGGATGCTTGGAGACAGTCGAGTCAGTAAGGGCCCGAAGTTTGTTAGAGGGACGGTATGCCATTCCTTCTGCCAGGAATCTCAGACAAAAGTACGGACAGCATGCAGCCACATCACACAAAGGAACACGAAGGTCACAGGGTGGAAGGCTGCATGCTCCCTTAGCTGCCGCGTCTCCCACATTATTGCCGGGAATGCCGACATGGCCAGGCGTCAACTGGAAAATCACATGTACACCTACCCGGTCAGCAACTCTCATCCTCTCCCTAATCAAAGAAAGAAGGGGGTGAGCTGAGGAGCCAGCTAGCAAGGCTTGTAGAGCACCCATCGAATCGAAACACACCAGACACTTGCGAAAGACCCCCTGCCAATAAAACACACAGCTTTAAAAATAGCGTAAAGTTCTGCCATTAAAATGCTGCATGACAGATGAAGTCCAAACACATACAATAAAGGCACACGCAGTAGAGGTATCAGTCTTGGAGCCGTAGGTGTAAAAGAAGGTAAAACACTTAAAATCCGTCGAGGCAAGATCGTTAAAACGGCCTTGGTAAACGAAAGCAGGAGTAGTCGGCTTCGTGTAAATCGCCAGATCAAGCCGTACCAACACTGGTGCATTACCCATGGAGGATCTGGGCACAGGAGTGCAAGAAACGGACACACACAGGTTTAGTGGCTCGAGGTCTGGCGTCATACAGTTGTACATACAATACAAAGGGTGATGACAGGCACCATGCAGTAAATGGGAAGGGTCGGACAGAATTCGCAACCCATACTGCAGCAGATGTTCGCGCCGATAATGTAGTGGTGGTTCACCAGCTTCCGACAGAGACTCTCCATTGGGCTTGAGAGAAAAGCACCAGTCGCAATGCAGATTTCAGCATGGTGAAACGAGTCCAACATCTTCAGCACAGATGGGCATGCAAAAGAGTAAGCTTGACTACCATAATCGTGTATGCTACGAACTAGTACTCTGCAAAGGCAGAAAAAAATGTCCCTGTCGGATCCCCAATCACGACCACTAAGCATCTTTAAGAGTGCGATGTCTCGCAAACACCAAGACATAAGACGTTTCACATGATCCCTCCAAGTAAACTTGGAATCAAAGATAAGGCCTTAAAACTTTACATGTTCACAAACTGGCAAAGTAGTTCCTTGTAAAATCACCTCAGAAGATTGAAGATGTAAAATCACCACGTTTACGGCAAAAGTGCGATGCCTGTGTTTTTGCAGCGGAGAAGCGAAACCCGCAACTGTCAGCCCAATCAGCAACCCGGTGGACTGCCAACTGGATCTGACGCTCCGCAGCACACAGGCGATATATCATAAAGTCATCCACATAAAGTGCACAGCGCACAGGGGGGCGAACAACAGATACAATGCTGTTTACAGATATTGCAAATAGAGTAACACTCAAAATGCTACCCTGAGGCACCCCATTTTCCCAAACAAACTCCTGAGAATATGTTACACCGTTTCGAACATGGAAAGTTCGGCGATACATAAAATTATCAATACATGTAGCGAGATGTCCACGAAAACCCCATGAATGTAATTTTTTGAGGACACCATGACGTCATGTGGTGTCATATAGCTCTCTAAATAAAAAAACTGCAAGGAGGTGTTGATGCTGTGTAAAGGAATTTTGAATAGCTGTCTCTAAGCCGACAAGATGGCATACCGTCGAACGGTGTCGCGAAACCCACATTGAGTGTTGATACAAGACACCAAGACTCAAGACAGTACATTAGCGGAGCATTTATCATTCTCTCCATTGTTTTGCAGAGACAGCTAGTCAGCGAAATCGGTCGATAACTGGACACGTCCACCTTATCCTTCCCAGGATTTAAAACGGGTATCAGGTTTGAGACACTCCATTGGGAAGGAAGCATCCGGATTCCCAGATAAAATTATAATACTAAGTAATTTATTTATCCCTTCAAGTATCATATTTTGTATTATTGCATAATAGATTCCATCTGGGCCAGCAGAAGTGTGTTTCGAGAGGAAGAAGGATCTCTCGAGTTCACTAAGAGAGAATGACTGATTAAATTCGACTCCCTACGATATACCGAAGGCGACACCCTGCACCTCACAGCGATCCTTTAGGGCCTGAAATGAGGGTGGGTATCGGTCGCTGCTCGAATATTCATATGTCTGACCCAGTAGGTTGCAAATTTATTCCATTTCAGTTATGAAAACATTATTATGTCGAAGGAAGGGAATATTTACACTAACGGATTAGCCAATTATCTTTCTCACATTTTCTCAAACATATTTACTGGTTGCATGTACAGTAAGAGATGACAGAAATGTCCTCCAAGACTTCCGATTGCTGTCCCGTATTACTCGCCTAGCCCGTGCCCTGGTGATGCGAAACGGCTCTAAGTTCGCCTGAGTGGAATGCAACGTAAACCTTCGAAGCGCACTTCACTGGACACGGATTGCATCATTGCACTCATCATTCCACCAGGGCACACGACGATGCCTACGAGAGGATGACTTCGGGATGGAAACCTCTGCTGCTCACAACACTGTTGCAATGAAAGACGAGACAGTCACATCCACTTCATGAGAAATGTCCTCAGTAAAGCGACTGCCCGTAGCATACCCAGCTTGCCCTTCTAATCACCCAACGAGTGGGAATGGGCAGGGCAGCATGAGATACACAGTGTAAATAAACTGGGAAAAGGTCAGTACCACAGAGATCAGGGAAGACACTCCAATCAAAGTGGGTGACCACAACTAGGCTGCAAAAGGATAAGTCGATGCACGAAGTGGTGCCAATATGAGAGGTAAAGTGTGTAGGAGTGCGATTGTTCGATAGGACGAAGTTAGTATTGATAAGCAAGGACTCAACTACACGACATCTGCCATCACGAAAAGAAGATCCCAACTGCTCGTTGTGAGCAATTAATTCCCCCACAAGAAGGAAATGAGGTGGGAGCTGGGATATTAGATCCTCTAAATCGACTAGGCGAAATCATTGTGTTGATAGTATGAACACGCAACAAACTGTTTAGGCTCGGTTTCAGTTGCCGTATTTAATTTTATTATTTTTACCTTTTTTTTTTTGGAATCCTAGGAAGAAAAATTAAAAATGTGATTATACCTCAAATTCTGTGCACATTTCGCTACAGTACAGAACTTGCGATTTAGTTGTTAACATATAATTACGCCGCAATCTTTGTGGCCAAATTATTTTATACATTTATAATTTGCCCGACAAATTGCGACCTAACTATTCATTACTAGCTCTATTGCCATGTTTGTATTTATTGTATCTCAAGGTAAATAGAATTTGCGGTATAGTCCCTGATTTAACATTTTTCTTCTCAGAATTCCAAAAAAAGCGAAAAGTAATAAAATTATATTTGGCGACTGAAACCGAGTCTTAACAATGTGTCGAGATACATCCTTACTGCTACCGCTTGCAGTGTCATAGAAGGTGGCACAGCTGCATGACAGATTGCATCACTAACTATGACACACACACACACCTTCACATGCACGATTAAAAGCTGTATAATTCTTCGTGGTAAAATGAGTAATCACATAAGGAGACAACAGTTGTTGGCCGAAACTGTGTTTCCTGTAGGCAAATAACCGATGGGGGCAATCAATTGCCATAGTTCTTAAAGGTTGCTAAAGTAACCTCGGCAATTCCGCTGGAGGAGGGGCATGAATAATATAAGAAAGAGAGGTTAGTCTGTACTTCTTTATGTTCCCCTTACGTCTACTTAAAACATGTTAGAAGAATTCTGAGCCATCATTGCCATCAGGAGCACAATCCACCACCATATCTCCCTATGGCATCTCAGGGGCAGGTTTACGAGGCGGTGAAACGATAGCAGTCTTACTGATCGTAGAAGGAGCAGTAGAAATACCCGGAGGTGTAGTTGACTTGACAGAACTCTCCTGAGGCGATGACGTATCTACTTTAGTAATTGTTTTAGTGGTGCTTTTTGGCGTAGTTTTACAGAAGCAGGTTTAGTAGGAAGTTTCAAATTGCACTGAGAAAAAAAGAAGTACGTTGGCTCTTTAAATAAGCGATTTCCTTACTTAAAGAATGGCGAAACGGGGACAATATGCCTTCCGTAGGTATTACCATGCTGCGTAATGTTAAACTCATAATGGTGTAACGTACGTCTAGGCAGGTAAAACATTAGTGACGTCACAAGTGATGACGCCACACAGCACAATGTTTCATACTGCCTGGCTGGAAAGCGTCTACAGGCAGCTCCTGTGCATCCTACTTGCTACATGGTGGACCATCAGGTCGATCGCCCTTGTTGTGTGTTTGTTTGATACTTCCTCGACAGCTATTTTGACATGCAAGTCAGTACGTTGGCAACTGCATTTAAGTTAGTAGCATATGTACTAGGTAGGTGTTTCCCCACGAAATGCAGTATGTCGGCTACTGCATTTACATTTGTTTTGTACATTCTCGGTAGTTGTTTCACCATGAAATGCAGTATGTCTGACTGTATTTACACGTGTTCAATACGTATTTGGTATATGTTTCACCGTGAAATGCAGTATGTCTGACTGTATTTACACGTGTTCAATACGTATTTGGTATATGTTTCACCGTGAAATGCAGTATGTCCGACTGTATTTACGCGTGTTCAATACGTATTTGGTATATGTTTCACCGTGAAATGCAGTATGTCCGACTGTATTTACGCGTGTTCAATACGTATTTGGTATATGTTTCACCGTGAAATGCAGTATGTCCGACTGTATTTACGCGTGTTCAATACTTATTTGGTATATGTTTCACCGTGAAATGCAGTATGTCCGACTGTATTTACGCGTGTTCAATACGTATTTGGTATGTGTTTCACCATGAAATTCAGCATGTGGGGTACTGCATTTACGTGTGTTTTATGTGTGCTTGGTAGATATTTCACCACAATTCTGAATGTTGGCTGCTGCATTTACGTATGTTTTGTATGTATTTTGTGGCAGTAAGCTTCTGTACGAAACACCATTAATGTAACGCAATAATATTTTGTACTGGTTGTAGTACATGCAGTCAGCCCTACAGCATTTCTGTCTTCTTATTTTACATGTAGTAAATTCACACATGGTTATCCGTGCGTATACGATACAAGCATAATACATTATTATTGCATCGTATAAATGGTCCTTGGTCATACAACAGCTGCATAGTGAAACATAAGATACAATGATTGTTGAAATATTACAGGAATTCTGAAGTATAATTTACAAAATTAAAAATCATAACGAAGTGTAATTTATAAAACTTAAAATTCAGAATTCCAATATACGGGTAACTTCGCATGAAAACCAGTAATTAGAAGAGTTAATTTATATCGTAAAGTTGTATTCATAGTTCTGAAATTATTGGAAGCTTCTTATAACTTAATATATATATATATATATATATATATATATATAAAGTATTTCATTAAGATATCCTGTGCATATTGCCAATATAGTGATATTTGTTGGTAATACGTGACTGCACACACACACATATATACATACATATATATATATATATATATAACTTCATTGGAGATTCCTAACGGAAATCGTTATGCAATGGTACATGATAAATAAAATGGGGCATGAGAGTGTTTACTAAAATATAACTATGTAACATATATTTTGTACGATGTATTTATTTTTATTTAATATACAGCTTCTTGAAAATAGTTAACAGATAGGAACTAGATTGTAAATGAAAGTTTGAAATCGTAGTACATTTTTAGTGTGACTGTTGTCTTAAAGGATTAGTAAAAACACATTTTGCTGTAATCACAATTTGTTACCTACCGCTAATTGTGACTGTGTGTGGTATTCTATGACAATGTGTCATACAAAATGCATTCAAATGAAACTGTTTTGCTCTTAACATACGAGCAAATAAATGTTTACTTATGATCAAGTGAAGGAAAACACAAAAATTAAATCCACTATTAAGTTATAAAAAAATGTATCAACTGAAAAATGTATTTTCGGTTTTAGTAGACACCACGCATATGGTATACTATTGTAAACATAAATATATTGTATTTCATGATAAATTATGTACGACAGTTGCCTTGATAAAACCAAAGTATTTTCAATGTAGTTAATTGAAAGAAATGTTATGGTCTGTGTTGAATATAATGTTAGATTTAAATAAAATGGAAGCAATAATAAAAAATGCAATGTAGAGTGTAATGCGAAAATGAAATAACACCTTAGTAAAAATGACATAGTTAAACAGAAATCTTTGATGATGAAAGGACTCAGAAAATAAAATAATAAAATTTATTTCAAAATTTATTACAAATATGATGAAACGAATATTTAACCAGACATGACTTTAACATACCTTTGTATAACATTCTAAACAAATTAATGTGAGCATGTCAGACATAATTAATGACACACAAGATGACTTCTAATCGGTTACTACGCATATGTTCCATGTTTACCATTTATTAACTTACATTTTACAATCACTATGGTTATTATGAGCATTTATGGTACAATAATAAGTAGTCAAGATGACATAAGGTAAGTTGGGGTATCTGGACCATAGGTTTACAATGTTTTGAATTTCCCATTAAATTGAAGTCTATCTTTTTTAAATAATCGTGCAAAAGAATTACTCTCAGTGCAAAATGCTTAAGGTATGGGTGTAAATGTGACTGCTGTATGCATCCCATCAAAAGTTTAGTTTAACTTTTTACTATCACTATTTTTATTATTGTCAGAAAGTAATAATGGCGGTATGACCATTAACGGCCTCAATTGGGGATGGAAAAGTATAGAATGTGTTGTCTACTACAACCATTGACTTTGTTATCTGCTCAAGTGATGGACCAATTACCAACACTAGAGGCTGAAAACATCTGCCCAGTCTTTCGTACTTGTTCTTGCGGGATTCAATGATTGGAACAATGTCAGATTTAGTTGGGATGTGTGTCATGAAAGCATCTCTCACTTCTGAACTAGATGGCTTCCACGCTGGTTTTCCTGGCTTCTCAGTGCAGGCGGAACACTCAGCAAGTAAGGTAGCAGTAGCAATGTTCCTATTGAGCTGCTATCACCATTAGATTCTAGAGGGGAATAAAACGCATCTGTGAATACTTTCAGTGCTACATGTCACATTATAAATTCCGTAATAGCAAAAACTATTATAACTATTTAACGAGATACTTAGTGATATGTGAAACACTTCTGATCTCTATTGAAAAATAGTTTAAATTTTTTAAGTACATCATTTCATTGTAAGGTAGCACTGAAATGATTCTGTATTTTTTTACTAAGCTAAAGTACAGCCAATAGTTACAACCACACACTTCTTGTACTCGATCATTAAGAGAAGTCCTCGAGGGGCACGCTTTCGCTCTCTGGAAGCAATAAATGACATTGGTAATACGGGCGAGAATTCCGCGCACGTCAACAATATTACAGCCTCTATGCGCGGAGAACTAAACTGGTGTGCAGGGGTTTCGCTGTGATCTTTTATCTATGGCACTCTAAGCGGTGACCCTATAATTTTATTTGATGGATGTACGGCTGAAAGTCAAGCGAATACTTCTATTTTTCTGTTTTACCAATCAGGCGGGTATTTTTCGAGAAACGGCAGTCTGAAAAAGCCGTTTCTAGCCATTTTGAGGGACCTCAGAAACAGGTTTCTAACAGGCGTGACGTATTATTGAAAAAATAGAAGCATAGTTTTAAGCGTGTTGTCTTTTAATATATAAATATATTGGAAATAAGTAAAGCAGTTTCGAGTAAAAGAGATCTCGCGCAACACGCTGCATCACCGTTCATGCGCTAGGCGAGGACTTCTCGTAAGGCCAGACTTATTACCTCTCGATGTCGAAATGTTTCAAAGTGAATTCCTTTCCAATTTTTAAATTATATTTTTTTATAATGTGTGAAATTTCAACAAATTTATTTAATTAAAATTGAATTTTAAACTTAAATAATTGATGCATTTGAAGGTTGTACAAATCTAAATGCATTTAATATATATGTAAAATACTTTAGTATGATAAAATAACACAAAAACTGACTGAAATATTTATGCTGAATTTCCTCATACGACCATCCAAAGTGAAGTCTGACCATAACAATATATTTGAAAGTGAAGGAAGAATACTTACAGCTAAATATATATAATTATTGGAAAAATATGTAATAATATGTAATGCTCGTTATTTGTGTGTTACTGTAAAATGGTAAACATTTCATTTGCAATTTTGCAGTAGCTCAATAATAAAACATTTAACAGTAATTTTGATGGTTATAGAAATATTATATCTCTATAATGTGTAATGATGATACTGGATAGAAAAATTCTTTAAATATTACTTAATAAATTTAATGATGAATACCATTAAATCTCTCAGAATTAGCAAGTAAGAAGCACGGTAAGAAAGGTAACTGTTATAGTAAGTGATAAATATACAAGTGTCAGAAATTGCTAAGTGCAAAATTAACTTGTATATGAAATGGTTGTTTATGATACTGAATAAAAAGTAAACACTGAAAGTTATAGAGCTCATTTTCTTCTTTATTTTTACATAAAATATATAGACTATAACAAAGAGCGCAAGTATGAAAGTTACTCCTAACAACTTTCAAGGCAGACTATTTAAAACTATACAAATTTGCAAATGTTGTGACCCACCGGACGTGTGGCATATCCTTATGTTTGCATTTAACACTGTGATAGTTGTTTTCAAATGTTCAAAATAACAAATAAAATAATTAATTAAAGTTTTACAGGAAGGAATGCGAAGGCTCTTTTATTGAAAAACTTTTTTTTGTGATTTTTCATGAACGAATTATTTAGTTATAACAAAAGTCTAGCTTGTTTATGTTGTTCTTTGTGAAAATATAATAGTGATAATATTTGTTATTTTAAAGGACACTTTTAAGCACGCACAAAATTTTTTATTAATGCTAACGTTATAATTTATGGAGTAAACCCTGTATGACAGTAAGTTTTAGTCGTTTACAGAGAAAACATGTATTGTATCATCTATCTAAAATAGTGTTCTTTTGGCAACTGATTTACGCATTATATATATATATAATATGAATAAGTAAATGTGGAAGTCAGATGAAAAAATGGCACCGTTTTAGGTGGTAAAAACATTTTTTTTACCGTGACACTAATGGAAACAGCCGTAACAGTCCTTCAAGGAAATGAAGTTACAGTGTTAAGTTCTTCGTGTTCAATAACAATAAACTAATGTCAAAAAACTGAAATCACCCATACCATCTAGTATATAAATAAAGACCTCAACCATTGATAATAGTAATATTGACATGGTTAATCAATATCTTCCTAAACAGACCAGTTATCTATAATATTGATGCTAATAATTGAGCATATGATATAATCATACGATACTATAAGGATAAAAATTTCATAACCTCTCCGAAAATTACCAACAAAAGAATACCTTCATGATCGGTAACATTCTCTCCGTCTGTGTAAGGTAATGGTGATGTTGACTTCACTCTAGCACAATACTATAGGCGTTTGCAAAGTCTAACCCGCTGGAGTAGGGTAGGTTAGCTCAGTCACGTGACCAGATTTTACCGGTCATCAGAGGTTAGACAGGTTGTCGCACTATTTCAAGCTGTACAGGGTTTTCAAGATGGCGGAAATTCAACTGATCAATTTATATTTAATACACTTCTTAATAATTTCAAAATATGATAATATCGGTGTATTGTTAATTCGTTATTTTATTAATAATTTATATATACGATTGTTTTGTGCTTATTTATTAGATATTTTAAAAAGTGTTAACAGTTTAGTTACATTGTTGACTCATTTTAGTGTGTTAACCGCAACTTGCCCTGTTCTTGAGGAGGGTTAACGAGGATAAGCTATAAAACCTACCCGAAGCCACCCTCGTGACACTTTACACGCAGATCATCTTTACCTAGGTCACACTCTGCACGCCTCGAGCCAAAATTTAAACTTACCTACCCTAACCTTGTGACTCTTTGCAAACGCCTAATAACTTCCACCTCTGATCACTGCTACCAACTTCAACGACAATTCCCAACACAACACTACAGTAAACAAAACATTTACATAGCGAGATAGCGAGGTGGTAACATGGTAACACGACACTTCCGTTTTGTAGGACATGGGTTCAATGACTGTTTCCCCCATCCTGAATTTCGAATTTCCAGTTTCTTACCTCTCCTGTTTCTTACCTCTACCCTCAACCATCGCGTCAAAACAATCGCAGAACGGACAACCGCTTTCAAATAGCCTCGTCTAGGGTGACACGTAATGCCTCACTTTGAAAGATAAAAAACAAAACAGCAGTATGATGTCACTGCTGCAGACTTTCACCATTGAATATCAACCTCTAGCGCCTTCTTGTTAACATAAAAAAATGTAAATAAATGTGCCAGCTGCTTGTGTATAAATAACGCTCGACTCGTCTAGCGCATTTCCAATTACATGTGCAGATTATATGCTATGTTCTATAAGTTTGTGTTTGCGCATTGCGCGCGTAACATTTACAACACATACCGGCAGAAATGTATGTTAACCACGTGTACAATATTATGAAGTTATTCTTGAAATGTGCCACATTTGCTATATCACGGATTTATATCATAAAAAGTGTACCACATTAAATAGAACCACGCCCTAAATTTCTGTATCAGAAAAATAAAAATTAATGTGGCAACCATGCAGTGACGTTTCATGCTGTGATTGGGCGTTGATCCCTTTTTTTTTTTTTTTTTTTTTTTTTTTTTTTTTTTTTTTTTTTTTTTTTTTTTTTTTTTTTTTTTTTTTTTTTTTTTTTTTTTTTTTTTTTTTTTTTTT
>PNEQ01077049.1:0-14002 GCA_003012365.1 Medauroidea extradentata | reverse complement strand
TTTTGGTGTTAAAAAGGAAGACAAAATAAAAGCTATTCTGTCAGCGTCATTGTGGAGTGCGTCATTTAAGCGTCTGATCGTTCCACGACCCCACTGGAGAACCCCGAGACAGAAGAGTGTGTTCTGCCGCTAGCCGGCGCACAAATAAACCGAAATATAAACAGTGCATAGGTGGGAGTACGCAGCTTGTACCATCACACTAGAGTATGTAGCACAATGCCACGCCTGCGCTACCTTATAACGAAGCTCTACTGCAAAAGTAAAAGGAACCCTCAAAAGACTCGGAACTGCCTGAACAAACATAGCAGTAGATATCATGGGGCCATATCCCCGTAGCACAACCGGACATCGCTTCCTACTGGTCATCACCGACCTATTCTCAATATTGGTGGAAGCATTTCCTCTTCGCAACTCAGAGGCCAAGACAATCATTAATAAACTTCAGGACAAGATACTTCCTCATTGAAATCACCAAAAAAGTATACTGACTGACAATAGAGAGCAGTTCACCAGCCAACACTGAAGCACAGCTTGCCAAAAATGGGAAACAGAGATATGGACAACTCCCACACATCATCCCCAAGCCAACCCTACTGAAAGGCGCAATAAGAGCTGAAGAAAGGGATGAGAATGCACACTCAAAACATCCATTGCCACTGGGATAAAGTACTACCCCAAATACTTTTCAGCCTGCACTGTCGCCAGAACGCTGCCTTGCAATCAACTCCAAGCAAACTACTACTAGGGCGCACCCTTAGAAGGCTAGGAAATTGAAAATTGGGAGAAGCCTCCAGCTTCCTATCCTCCTCCTCAGGAAATCAAAGAACAAGCAGAGATTCGAGCCCAAGTAGCCAGACAGAACCAGCGCGAGTACATCAAACGCCAGAATATTCAAGAAGGCCAGGAAGTTCTTGTGAAGACCAACCTGCCATCAAACAGATGCCATTTCTACCACGCTGGACCCACCACTCCAAGGTAAAATTTCATTTTCACATTTTATGTAGCAATTTGCTAGGTAAATATGGGTTTGTGTAGTAGTTTACAAAACTTGCATAGTATTTTCACAACTTGTTTGGAAAACACTTTGTTTAGTGACTGAAAGGCTAATAACGATGAAAAAAAAAAAGTGAACTTACACTTTCTCAATGATATGAACTCTGATAGCAAAAAAGTTTGATTGGAGCCTTTGAAATTCATTATTAAACATGTCTGAATCAATAAGTCATACTGCTTCAGCACTTTCAGCCACTGTCTTACTTTTCTTCGAGGATTCTGGCTGAGGATCACAGGGTACAGTCAACAGTAAATGAATAATTATTTTCATTGAACAAGGAGTAATTATTTTCTCATGTCGCAACAATGAAACTACATTTTTACGTTAATATTTGGTTTCATAACTTTAGTCACCTGTTTCTGGTCAAAATATTTCTATGATTTTGTTAAGTGATTTTGTTAACTTTTTCGCTATTTTTCATGGTATTTTGTCATAAATTTCGCAAAGTATTGACACAGACATATTTTAGCGAACAAATGTGTGCAAAGTATCTTACTTTAGTTAAACATTTAAACACAATTTTCTTTATAAAAATCTGTCAATTTAATGATTTAAAAATATACACATTTCTTTCATGTTATTATTTGTTTAGACCAGGCTTGCCGTTTTAACGGATTTTATCCGTTTTTACGGATATTTAAAGGTTAAAACGGACAGACGGATAATGTTAGATATTCACGGATATTTCTAACATCTGTGTTTGTCAACAATTGACACAAAAATTAGCGCCGCACATGAATGGATTAACAAGATTCACTAATCTTTTTTGTGCTTATTTTAAACCTACAAATTTTTCACTTTATTTTTGCAGAAAAGGTCATGCTATATACAAGCAAATATACGTAAATTTGTGTTTTATTTTATGCCAAAATAAATAAAAAAGGAAAATTTTTAAAACCCCTTATAATGGCTGCACCCCATATTTTGTACCAAAAATTTTGGTGAAAACATGCGGCGATTATGTTAATAAATACGTGTATTTACATTTTATGTGCGGCGCCATGATACAAGCAAACTAAGTCTCATTCGAGGCCATAATTAAACTTATGTAGATATATTAATTTTTTAACAATAAGTAGTCAGTTGAACATGTTCGCACTCATTCTACAAATTTTTCCAAATAGGAAAACGGGTGGAAAGTTTCACTGCTACTTTACCGAAACAGATTAGAAAATAGTTCAGTCTGTAAAAAACATTAACAGTATATGGTTTCCTGTATAACATCTCAATTTTTCACAATACAGTAGAACCCTGTTATAATGTTTCTGAAGGGACTCAAAAATTTTTACATTATAAATGGGAAAACATTATAAGAGGGTAATATCCTATTATAAAGCAGTTTTAGAAACCAAATGAAGGTAGCATTATAGCCAGGAAAAAATTATAAGTGAGAACACAATAACAGGGTTCTACTGTACTATTACCATACATATTAATTTCACTATCAAAATTCTACAGCAAGAATCTTCTAAAAAACTTCGGAAAAGTACGTAGACGTAAGTTTGAATTATTACAGGATTTTACAGGATTTTTTAAATGCTAATTACAGGATTTTCGAAATGAACTTGGTGGCATCCCTGGTTTAGACCTATACAGCACACAAATAAGTTACATATAAATGTAATTGGAGAACATAGTTTACAAAACGACATTAACACTAACATAATTTATTATTATATTATTATTATTCCAGCTGTAATATCAGACATTAAGTGAATAAACAATTGTGAAAAAATTCTGCAATAAATTAGGTTATACTGACCTACCAATGTTTACCAATATAAATAATTCAACACCGTGTGATAAATTAATTTACTTAATATTTTAAGAAACAGCAGTCTCTGTATTAATAATTTGACGGTACAGTACAACACGCGATAAAGAATTAATACTTAAAAATAACGTAAATACCTTTCTTAACCATGAACTATAACATTAATATTAACCTTAATTGAGTTCATTCCGTTATGTCTCTATATTTCCTATTTAAGAAGCAACAATTTTACCTTTTGAGGGATTTTAGCATTTTTTTGTAGCAGGTATAATTTATGCGCTAGACTATGTCAACTCTTCCTTGCATTTTATGTGATGCATGAAGAAAATTCATTTTCTGTGTCATTTCCTGAGACAACAATTCGTGCAAATTTTACATCAACACGTCAATACAAGTGCAAAATTCTTTGTTCGTAATTAATTTTGTTTAATAATACGTATAATATTAATTTTACTTTCATATTACAAACAAAAATAAACTGATTGCTCACAATACCTGGATGAATAAATATGTTGCGTCACTTATCCAAAGCAACTGCCATTTTTACTTCTGCTTGAACCCTCGTAACTCGCTTTCATGGTCGTAAATTAGTATTGATGATTTGGGTACAATCAATATCTTGAATCAAAAATATTTTGTACTGTGTAACACGTCAAAAATGGGCAATTATATTTATAAAATAATAATTTATAAAAGTTGGCAAATACAAATACTTATGAATACTTCCATACTACTGCTCATTTATTTGCACACGAAGCAAGATTACATTGTAGGTGTTGACAAAAGTTACTTAATTAGCCCAGGTAGAATATGTATAATTTGACGAAGTAACTACCAAATGATCTAAATGAATGCTAATTACGTAAATAATACAGAACCTAGCCTTTACGTTTGATCACAACCAGGCTAGACTGTGGTTATCAAGCAAGTTTAATAATGTGACCAAGGTTAATATTAATAAACGCCTGTGTTCAATATATCTTTCAGCCGAATCGAGTGTCGAGAGGTTGACACGTATTGATCGATACAAGTCAAAACGGAGTAATGGATTAGTCGTATATGTAGCAAACAAAAGTACAAAATATTTGTCCATAAGTTTTTTTGTGTAGAGGCTTGAGTAAGTTACACAATTATACATAATTGGCGTGTCATGGTCGCGTGGTTCTTAAATTGCCTCCTCACAGCCTCCTGACTGTGGGCACTGCCCTTCCCTCCTGAAGATCCGTCAACACATCACCTAAGTCACCAGTAGAGCTGCCCCTAAGTGAGTGCTGCCGACGTAACCTGCTAAGCAGCTCGCCTAATAGGACAGATGTTCCAGCCATCTCTTGTGGCTGGTACGCATCCTGTCTGCGCACCACCACCCTTGCGAGGAGGGGCGCCTGGCGGTTGCACCTGCCATTTCTCCGCTCACCCCAGGCTGGCGCGTGGGTATATAAGGTGGCCACAGGGCGTGAAATCCTTGTCAGTTGACATCTCATTGACAATCGCACAGGTTCATATCAGAGCCTATGAAAGGTTTTCGTCTGCCATCAAGCAAACTTCCACTGATCTTCCACCTAGCTTCACACCGGAATCCATGCAAGCGTTGCCAGAAACCTTTGCTGCCGCTTGCACATAGCAGGAGTTCTGGGCCACCCTTGCCCGAGAGCTGCATAGGCTGGGGCTGTTTTTTTATAAATAAAACCAGTTCCACTGAATACTGTGTTCATCCTTCTACCCTAGTTCCCTACCAACACCCATCTGACCCCCCACCTACTCATCCTTGGATCCTTGTCAACTCCACTGGCCGCAGAGTATGTTGAGAGGATCGCACTTTGCAGCCCTTCAAGCATTTTCTCTCCTGGTAACAGGTCTCACCCAGACCAAGTAAGAAATTGTCGGGGCTGAGTTGTACTAATCGTTAACCTCTCCGGGGAAAGAGCTGCATAGCTCTTGCTTTGACCCTCACAAACCCCTGGGACCACTATACAGGAGTTGGCATCATGGCAAGTTATCTTGCATTGGCCCTCTGGATGCCACCCACAGGAAATTATTAGCCCTAATCTTTCCATCCCCTTTAACGTTGCGGTTAGGATATTTACTCACCGACTGACCCGCCAAAGGAGGATAACCCTCTCACCAACCTCCTGATGCCCTGGTATAGGGCCGAGGGGTGACACAAACAGAGGATTACCTTGGTCATCAGAAGGCAGTCGGACGAGGTGAGAGCCACTGCGAGGGTCAAACAGTGGATGCCCGCACCCGCTGCACCACGTGGTGGAAGCTATCTTCAGGAGGTAGTACCAGCATCTCGAAGGAGAAACTATTTCAAGAGCCCCATCTCTTAGCTCACATTACAACCACCTTCCATCACAAAAGACCACATTCACGGAGCCCCTTGCACCCTGCTCCCAGATGCTATCTGGTAGATACCCAGAACCACCTACCACCCAGTGGCATCATAGTGTTACTAATATAACCAAAAATTATTAGGTACATTTTCACAAATAAACATTTTTTTGCATAAAAAACTTGACAAAGATAACATAAAATTGTGTAGCAATGTGCAACGCAAAACCACGTTTGTGTCGCAGGTGTGGGTAGATTGTATCACTAAATGAGATGCGATACAGCAAAAATAAACGCTGTACTACACTACTGCACAAAAACAGGGCCAAGTACATTTGGTTCAAGACCAGCAGGACACCCCAAAAATGTACACAGAAAAGCAATAAAAGCCACGCCCAAGAACAAAACACAAAGGAAGTCCTCACAACTGCTAGGCAACCCCCACAATGTAGCCGAGCATGACCCTTGGAATGATTTCATGTTATTTCCCGAATGCTCAGTGCCGCTAAGGTTTTACCGAAACCCCTGGCTGAGAGGAATATAACCAACTGAAGAAACCTCCAGAGAACTGTGTGTGGAAGCACCCAGTACTTCTACAGATTCCGCACCTGGCCGACATTAGTGTTCAACTGGCACCAGCCACCCAGATAAGAATCAGGCTCCTGCAGAACCTGGCCGCTGCCCTTCGCAAAAGTTGATCTCCAACAGGGATCCCGAGATGCCACTCTTGGACATCGACTCTCAACACCAAACCTCAGTACCTATCATGTACCCCAGAACACCGCCAAGAACCAACAATGGTGGGAAGAGTGCCCTGGTTCCTAGCCCAAGAGACTCATCTCAGCCCAACTGCCATCTTGTGCCTTCACCACAGAGTACATTCTCGGCCCTGCCTGGACACAGCCAAGAAAGCTCACTGGAGGGACCCCCATCCAACCAAGCTCCGACGGACCCTCCCAACGGAAGGAAGACCAGAGCCGAGCCTAGATCTCAGGCGCCACCACCATCATCCTCACCGGGGAGTGGCCACTCCAAGTAGTCGCCAGACGCCAGTTCCAGAACCTCCAACTAGATGCAGCCTGCCATTGCGTATGCGGCATGGAGAACCCTAACCAGGTTGCTACATGGAGACGTCTTGGCTAGCATCCACTAACAGACCCTACCAATAGCACGCCAGGGGTAAGTGAGACGTACTCACACAAAGGGACCCCAGAGACATCCCAAAGAGGATATATACCTTGATTTTTGTATAAATTACTCTCATTTGTTGCTCTTCCATTTCAATGTCAAGTTAGCTAGGGCTATAAATCTTGTGTTAAATGCCATGAGAACCTAGAGCTATGTATCATTTCCCTTCCTAGGCTATAGTAAGTTCAATCTGGGTCTTGCTTTCCCACGGCTAGGGGGATTGGCGCATTACATTCGCACAGTTTTTATTTTCTTAACTATATTGCGTTCAATCTCAATTTGCTCTTACCCTTTAATAAAGTATTAGAGTAGGCTGTTTGTTATTTCACTACTACTTGATTCTCCGATCCAACCAAATCCTAATATTAACAACTTCTCAGTGATTGTATTTGGTATTTATGAACATGTTTGTATACATCTCCAGACCACATGCCTATGTAACTAAAAGTTACAGACTACTGTGAACAATCTTTAAAGAGCCAATATGTACTTACGCAAAAAACCTTTATATTTCATGCTTTAATAATTATTTTTTTACGTAAAATGTGGAACACTTGCATCAAAAAGAGTTAGCTGGGGATTTTTTTATTGTTTGTGAGATGTATTGCACACCCATGTGGCCATATTTCTCGCAGGGTATTTGGCCAATCCTGTTCCTGCAGCCCGCCTTCGTCTTGGTAATGTTATCTCCTCCACCTCCAGAAGGGCACCCACCCTGCTGAACCCCCTAGAGCCCCGGGTATATAAGAAGAGCCATCAGTCCTTGACACACCCATTAAAGTGCTTCATAATATTTTTATGCTCAGCCCCGTAATTTTATAAACTTGAGACTGTTAGGTCTACCTTGTTTGTACCCAAGGGATCATTTAAATTCCTTATTATGAGCCATGTTGCCATGTCCATAAATCAAGAGTTTTGAAATGTTACATTTACGGTTTATGTATTCATATATTATGCATGTAAGCAAACCCTGGACAAGGAATTAACCACGCCAGGCAAAAATTATGAACTCTGTTAAGACAAAATATACATACCAATAATTAAAATGTAATAATATTGTATGTGTTCAGTATTTTGTACTTGTTTCTTGGCAACACTGACATTTTTACATCCCTGCAGGTGTTGGGGTGGCTGCCTGCAAGCCAGCCTTCCTTTCTACAGCAGCCATTCCACCACCTACTAACAGTACTTTTCAGCCACCCTCTCGGGTATATAAGGCGGGAACTCGCCTAGCCAGATCATCAGTCTAGGGCTCGGGTCTCCTCCCCGGGCAAACCTAGGCACCTTTCCCCCTCCTCGAAAGGGTTGCTTTATAAGAAAGGAGCCCAAGCCTGATCCTTCCTTTACCTATGCCGAGACTTGCTTTAAGAGCTACTGAGATGCCCCGTAGCTGTGCAGGCAGTTAAAGGGAATGCACCCTACTGTGATAATTCAACTGCCACGTGGTGCGCACTTGTTTCCGCGGTAAGTGGAAGTTAGCTAATCTGTGTGAGATGCGCAACTTTATTCATACGTAAAGTTTGTAAATAAATGTATGTATGCTATAATTATGTAATTAGTCAAAATTGTCGTAGAGACTTCAATCAAGTTTTATTTTATTCAGTATTTCAATGTAAACTGTTTTATGTATAAGGAATAGCCCCATTAACTTATTTCGATGTTAACTAAATTTCATACTGTACTTAAATGCCGGCCTACAAGTATCAAACTGTCAAAAAAGAAGCTTGGAGGAAAGATTTATGTTTTCACGCTGTAATAGCTACAGAGTGCACAGCGGGGTAGCGACAGAGCAAAGACTTGGAGAGAGGGCCAAACCAACCCTCTTCCCCCTTGAAGGCGCCCATAGCCATTGCTTGTAGGCGGGGCTTAAATGGTCATCATGCAGTGACAAAATATTAAACAAACATAAATAAATATTGTAAGTAAATTAATGAAACTTTAACAGTTTATGCTAATAAATATAAACGTCAAATGTACTAATTTTCAAAATGATTGAATAAATGGTTTGCGTATTGTTGAGGATACGATAAGCCATTGTGCCAGGAGGTCGCTGATTGGCTGGGAGTTGTCTCCATGAAGGAGAAGGGGAAGCTTTGTCGCTATGCGAGGGTCAGGCACTCTTGTCGCGTGTGCCAGACGCGAAAGACGTCGGCTAGGCATAATTTTTATATATTATTGGATATAGAGACTCTTGTCGCGTGTGCCGGACGCAAAAGACGTTGGCTAGGCATAATTTTTATATATTATTGGATATAGAGACTCTTGTCATCCATTGCGTAGGAAAACTGTAGCCAAACAACACAGTGAAACTATGAAATGTCAAATCAGTGTAACATATTACATATCCGTGATTCTCTTGTCAGTGTCTACTTAATTGTCGATTGTATTGCTATCGTGTTTTAAATTTATTTTAATTACAGTATTTACCTAGTACCACCTGCACATTTTTGCCCAAAAACAAAGTTGAAAATTAGGGGTGCAGGTCGTACATGTAAATCTAGGTTTTTGGATAAATAAAGCTTGGAAATGTTGGGTTTATCAAACATTACAGACGGCCGAAGGCTTTAAAACAATAGAAATGTAAGTATCAAACCCTTTAGTGTCAGATTGTAGCGCGCAAGCAGTAAATACAGACATTCCCTTCAGCCAAGGCAATGGCCGTGCTTGTGACGGGCAGCTGCCGGCCCGCTGGGACGTGCCAAGCTTGTAGCTGGTCAGATGCTGGACCGTGCTGAGCTCCGCTAAGACAGGAGGCACCTAGATCCCTTGTCTCACTCGCCCAGTTTGATGAGCGAGCACCTAGGCACTTGCAGCATGGTGTGTGGCAGCGCAGAGAACCAAGAAACCAAGACCAAGATAGTGTTTCGTTGTTCCCCAAAAATGAGCCACAGTACAAAGCTACATTTAAGTGCAGTAGAGTCTCGTTATAGCGAAATGTCATGGTTCTGGGATCGAACTTTGCTATAGCCGAATTTGGCAGATTCTGACCCCTAAACCCTAATACGTATTGCATTAAAATGGTCTTTAATAATACTGTATTTAATTACAAAGTAGTGTGTTATTTTTAAGAAATATAGATTTATTTAACAGATAAGTATGCGCTGGTTACAATGATACCCAACAAGTATGGGTGCAACTATTCGCTATGTTAAAACGGGCCAAAATCTCCGCCGCGTCATGTAATTATGGTTATCAATCGCTGGACTGCCTCAACGCTGTCTCGCCCTTGCGGGCGCACGGCAAGAGTTCACGTGCCAGCCGCTGCAGACCAATGTAATCAGTTTGACTATTGTAGCAATTTATTTATTTATTTATTTTAGCATGCATGATCTAATGATAATTCTGTGTGCCCTTTCACACTGTGGCACGCGGCAAATAATTTGTGCGCTTGCTCGAGACATATAAAAGTCAGCTTGGACGGGTGGATGTAATTGTTCACTTGTCCGTTGGGCAGGTGATGCTAGTGTTATTTGCCAGCAAAAATAAGCAACGCCAACATTGGTAGTTGCTTTATTATCGCGCACTAGTCGCGAACTGTGTTTAGATGCGGCACAAAGTTAAGATTGAAGCCAATTAATAGAAACATAAGTGCGCGCACGTGTACACATTGACTAAGGTCACAAATTTGTGATTTTATTCCAGCAGTGTGCCGACAGAAAACATGTCTGACCTTCGTGAGCACTACCAAATCTAGATAGACAGATCATTGAAAAGCAATGCTAAAGCTAGACATGCTCGTTTTCACACATAGCCCACCACCCGTGATTTTTTTTTACTTTTTATTTTTTTCTTCCCCTTCAGCTGTCCAAACAGACTAGTTCCAAGACAAAAAAAATGTAACTTACTCTTGTTCCCACACCATTCCTGACGGTGTGTACGAACCTTTAACAATGCAACGGCCAGCCCGCAAGGATTTATTGCTTCTCGCTCAAGTTTATGGGATGTTTAGTGTGTTAAATTACAATTTATAATAAGTGTACAGTAAATGTTGTAATTGCTATTAAACAAAAAGATAAACACACGTACGGCTGACTGTGTGAGCATGAAGGTGAATCAGAATAGCAAATTCATTGACAGGAGACGGTAACGCCAATGCGTCCTCTCATCCGCCGTCCTTGCTACTTATCTCAAAAAGCTGAAGGTTTACGGAGTAAAATATGAGCTGTAGCAAGCTAAGCACCAGTGTGACTGGCATTGGTGCCTTCCTCTTTTTATTTCCTATCCCCCTCCGGTCTCGTGTTGCTGGTTGGCTGTGTTTTTTTATGTAAAAGCAGGTTGAGGGAGGGAGGGAGACATTATTGAACTCTCTCATTTGTGCGAGCATCCAAGCAACTCTCTTCTTGTTAACCATACACAGGATCTAGGCCCGAGCGACAGAGTAGCGGGCTGATGCGCCCGGCCACGTCGCCAAGGATCAAGGTGCTCTCCGGAGAATTTATCATTTTCTAGGAGACTTTCCCATTTTATCACCGTCCCTTCGCATTTGCGAAAATTCCGGGCTTCTAATTATAGCTGAATTCTAATGAACATACATTATTTTAAATAATCTTTCCTGCTCGCGATGTTAACTTTTTCCAATTTATTCCTTCAAAATTATTTTAAAAAAATTTTTTTTTGCTGGCATTGATAATACTGTCATAGTTGCGTTGTTCTAGCCGATGTCATAGTTGCGGGGCTCAACTGTACGTATTTCAAAATCCAAAATCGTAATACAAAGTCGTAATTCAAAGTCGTAATCCGAAATCGTAATTAGTAATTAAAATCAGAAACGCAAGCTGTATGTGAAACAAAACACGGTTGAAAGCACAATGATTAACTACAGAAACGTAGCCAACTGTCACCTGGATTTAAAAGAGGTGAGGAAAATAAAGGACGCAATTCTATTTTTAGAACAAAGCGCTTGAGTTTGGGGAGGGAAGCAAAGTGTCCAGGCAGAAGCATGACTCATGTGACAGTGCCAACGGGCTGGCTCGGGGATGGAAGGGGGAGGGGTGGCAGCGGGAGGGGTGAATCCGGCTAACAAATACCTACTCACTTCGCAAGGTCACGTACATCGCCGCAAACCTGCTTCACACGGTCACGTACATCGCCGCAAACCTGCTTCACACGGTCACGAATCTCGCTGCAAGCCTGCTTCACACAACTCACCATACATGTTTCTACTCATAATATTCTCATTTCTCATGGAATTTTAGTCATTTTTTGATGGTTTCTCAAAAAGACTTCGCTATAACAGTGTTTTCGCTATTTCTGTGTTCGCTAAAATGGGATTCTACTGTACCAACAACTGCTGACAGAGTACAGTATATGCTGCTGCTGTGCAGCATTCTCGTGCTGTGCAGCACATCAGTCTGAGCCATTCCATATCGCCATTGTATATCTTCCAGTACATCAAGCGGCACTGAGTACTATTTATGTTCTTGGGGCATAATTTCATTCTAAAGATGTCATCCACATATTTACTGCAACCATTTGCAGCCATGATAAATGCAATGCCTTTTTCTGCTATTTTCTTTGAAATACAAATTTTTTTGAAGCTAATTTTTTCCAATTTTTTACGGTTGTTGGAAAAAGGGTCGTTACTTCGAGAGGGTCATTATTCCCGGGGTTGTATAATCGAGAGTTGACTGTATATCCATATCCTTAACCTTGCAAAAAAATCCTAGGTTGGCAGCGCCCTTAAGTAATGTAATAATTATTTTTAATACTTACTGCAAACCAAACCAATATGCATGCCAAATGTAACTAGCAGAATAAAACCTTGTTTAAAGCAATTTCATTGAAAAATTTTTAAATGATATTGTTAAATATGCAATCCTTAATAATTAATTACGTAGTGTTTATCCACACAACCATCCAGTCCATAGTGGCAACAGCCGTGACAACTTTACAGACACTAACTTGCGTACAGAAACCACAACTACAGTGTTAATGTACACTCACCCTCAGCCTCGGTGACGCCAACACAGGTGCCATGGAACCAGTCTTCGCAGCCATCACAGCGGATCATGAAACGGTTGTTATGGGGCTTGCGGCAAAGACACCAAAGACGATCTGGGTCATCCTCTGATTCGCTGCCTTCCCCGTACTCATCTTCATTTTCATTCTCCTCATCTTCTTCTTCTTCACTATATTCCTGTACCTGACGCCTGCAAGAACCAGAACTGCTTTATTTAAACTCTTTCTTAACGAGCAGCATCCCAACATTATTACTATTATATCCTGTTACTTTAGTGAAGGTGATTCCTGTTGGAAATACAGTAATTCTTTCAAACTACTCTGTCTGGGATCACGAAACAACACAGTCAATCCTATATCCAAGCAGCATTGTTTGAAACTGGATACTGAATTGTCCCATTTATCTTCTTCATGCTGTGAAAGGCAATGACAAAATACTGCAGAAACCACTCAACTCATACACAATAATGAGATACTGGATAACTCCATGGTTGATTCAGGTTATTATTACATAAATAAATTAATATCCTTACAACTATAATGACCTTCTTCTTATTGCACAGTATGCAAACAATTTCTCATTTAAGTATTTCAGCATCATATATATTACATATGTAAGGTACAAGGTAAGACAATGTAATTTTAAATTCTAATTCATTGTATGAAGCACCTGAGTGCTTCCACTACCAGTATTATTCAGAATTTTTTAATTTTAATCCTGACAGACTAAATTATAGATCAGTGTATCTCAGTAGTACAACCTGCAAAAGGACAAAATCTAAGTAAAAATATGGACAGCAACATATGTTATATTCTCCATGTGTAAAAATTAAGAGTTACACTGTGTAATGCCAGACCAAAAAAACATTACCACTAAATTTTTAAACAAAATTTAAAAAAAAAAATTTATATATTGAAAATTAATTTTTAATACGGGCACAATATTATCCAGCACTGCATATAAATATAAATTAATACATATTATACCATAAACACCCATGTACCACACGCACAATTTGTCCAAAATTTGGATGTCTAAAAGTGGGGTATGAGTCGTACATGGAGAATTTCCATTATGAAATTTGGTGCGAGCGGTAAACTTGGCTACAGCTCGGGTAGCTGGTGCTCGTGGGAGACTTGGCAACAGATCGGGTGACTTGGCCTGCAACTGGGCATGCTCTGGAATGCGGGTGTGTAGACTTCCTGTCGCCATAGTGCCGTGTGCAGCAAGCATCGTTCTGTCTCCGCGTAGTCAGTAATAGCGTTTGCTGAGGCAGAGGATATAGGTAATTGTGCGGCAGGCAGAAAATATTACATTTCGGAATCTTGCATCAGGCAGTGGCGATGAGACAGTCACATTGCAAGACTTGTAATGGGCAAAATTTCAATGTTTTTAAATTATATGTTTTTAAATTAAGATATATGTGTAGCATAAAGACTGAACTGAAAAAGTGTGTTGTTGGTAAGCCTCTAGAGAGGGTCGAGGTGAAGTCAGCAATAGACAGGACAGGAAAAATATTAGCTCTGCGAGGGGCCAAGAAGAAAGTGTCGCCGAGGCTTGTCGCATCCCCAGGGAGTCTCAAAATGAGTGAAAGAAGGGTTGTTTCCTTGTTCAGAAAAAACTTCGCTGGTGGCCCAGTCAGGCTCCAGCAGTGTAACCCCTTCCCCTTTTAAATCACTCTGAGAGACAGCGAAAA
>PNEQ01077048.1:0-14003 GCA_003012365.1 Medauroidea extradentata | reverse complement strand
ATTTCAGAACGACAAATGTAAACAATGTTTGCCTCGTTATTGTTTTCCTTAACCCAGCTGTTTTTAGTAAATAGTAAATATTAGCTACATACTTACTATAAGGTTTTGAACCGAGGCCTTGGTGACACCACATGACTAAATATATATTCTGGAAGGTACGCCATGAGTTTCAAACAACACGACTGCATTTTTACGCCGAGAAAACGTAAATGAACGACACCAAACTCTCGAGACCATGTTGGACACACATTTGTGACGTCATGTTCCCTCTACTATATATTACCTCTATGGAGGAAACGATACGTAAGTAAATATCGACAAACGAATTTACCGAGCTATTTTCGGATTTGAGTATGGTACTCCGCTTCAGTAAATGTCATTACTAAGTAACTAAGTACCTGATACTGATATGATCACTGAACCAATTTAGAGTACCAGAATGACACGTTCAGACACGACTCAGAGCTGCCACTGTGTTGTTGTACTGGCGAGGTTAAGATTCAAATATCAGTCCAGTCGTTTGTTCCAGTCTCCAGGTAAGGTCAGGAGGCTAGTGCTAGCAGGAAGACAACTGCGAGGAGTGACACAGGTGACATGAGAGCTGGTCAGAGGCGTATCATGGTCGTGTAGCAAGACAGGCTCTTACTACACACTTTGAGCACATCGACTCAATGTGCCTACCTGTCATATACTCATATAACATGTGTTGTGTATAGACTCAGGTATATTATTGCCTCTGGTACACCACTGGAAGAATAGTGTACTTGCTACTATAGACGGTTTGGGATAAAGTGAGCACTAAAAAAAAGCCCTGCTTAAGTTATATTTTCAGTCAATGTGTATATTTCAGCGCATAACAGCTAACGACGGGAGCATATAACCTCTCTGGACACATCACTTGATGTTTACGCGTGTAAGATAAACTGTGCAGTCGGTAGGAATCTATACAGTTTGATAAAAACAATGTTTTATTAATTATATAAAACACAATAATGTCGATTTCGGTTGTTTTTATTTCAATATTGTTGTATTTAAATAACAAAATACACGGAACTATATTGCGTAATTTCGCTGCCAACCATACAAGTAGTAAAGCTACTATGGTTAATGCTGAATTGTATGCAGTAACAGCTAGTGATATTTTGCAAAGGTTTAATTTTTAGTGCTCACTTTATCCCGAATGAACTATACAAGTATAAAGCCGAATTCACAACCACACTTAACGTATGTACGAACACACGCACATACGTACGTTAGAGATTGGATTCACAACAATTTTTAATATAGACGTGTGTGGAAATTGTTTATGTCATAACAAAATGTCGGTAATAGATTATCGTAATTTATTTTTATTCTTCGAAGCGAATTAAGTAATTTACGACCACAAGATACATTATTTATCAATATAAATTGATATGTAATCGAGTCTTACGTTTGCACATGCTGCAACCACCGCTTAACGTACGGACGTAAGAAGTAGAAAGTTGATCAAATCTATTACGTACGCACGCTACGCGAGGATGTGAATGCTAGCACGCACACTAGGATTTTCTACTTTTACACTACGTACGCTAAATGGTGTACTAGGTAGCTGTTGGTCGTAGACCGGGAAAGCTTGATCATTTATACCGTCGTCAAATGCCGCATCTCCACAATGAGCCAAGCACTGAACTAGCACGCAATATTCCCGTCGAGTCATTTTTACTGTTGAACTTTAAGCGCTGAGCATAAAACTATATTTTTGGAAAGTCTGCAGCAAAATTCAGTGCACTTTTATATCTTAGTTTCACGTCCACCCGGTTAGTATGTTTTGAAGTACGGCAGTCTGAAAAGGCTGTTTTTAGCTTTGTTGGAAGGAGCATGGTGTCTCAGCAATGACATCCCATTTTTGTCTGAAGTGATTTCTTTTCGTATATTGGCACAATTGGGGACATGTGGGATATTTTAGTTTAAAAAAACCTATTTAGGAACACACTTCAGCGCATTTTAAGCGCGTGACAGGAGGTGTCCTTAAGGGTGTTCAAGTGCGATAAAATCATAATTACATTTTTTTTTATCAAATATTGTTAGCTTGGTAGACGATACTTGTGAGTACATTTTACTCTTACGAAACAATTTCAGCTCTCATAACGGGGCGTCAAAGTCAAAATTTGCTTGTTACACTGCCATGCAACTAGTGAAAACCAACTGACCTACTTAAACAAAGTAACTCATTGTGAACTTACATCCCATGAGTTATGCAATAAAACATTTAAAAATTCACAATGTAATATTTTGAATTTAAAGAAATCGCAAAAGTACAGAACAAGTTGCATATTCAGCAAGTTTTTCAAAATACAAGAACAGTTCGCGGGATATTTTCAAATGTTTTATTACGTCGCCCATAGTATGTTGTTTCACTGTGAATTATTTCACGTACTTCACTCAATTGGTTTTCACTATTTACATGGCAGCAGAACATGCAAATTTTGACTTTGACGCACCGGTATGAGGAAACTATGCCAGCTAAAATTGTTTCGTAAGATGAAACTGCACTCACAAGTATCATCTACAAAACTAACACTATTTTATATAAATATAAAATTACGACTTTATCGCAATTGAGCACCCTTAAGGGAGAGAGCTAGACGCTAAATTTTATTTATCGATTTTCTGCAATCACTTCTGTTTTAAAATATGTTGTGGTAAATGCGTCAATGTTGAGGCATAAATATATTTGTGATGAATTTAGAAGATCATGATCGTGTGATATGTTCATCTTACACTGTCTTGTAATCATTCTTGAAGTTAACCTATAATTCCCTTGCAATGATTCTGCATGACAAATTATTGAAAGATACCACTATCATTTATGTCAACCAGTTTATCAAGAATATATCCTGTTTCTCGTCAAGGAGAAAATTTTGATAATACAACTTGAATAAATGTTATAGCAAGCAAACCAAAATGAAAGAAAATTATCTAACACTCCCCTTAACGCTTCAGCACTTTAGGCCTCGTGGTGGAGCAAAATACATCCACCTATACGGGCTCCTTAAGAATCGTTGCACGCCGTATGCTAACAAAATAATAAAAACAATTTTGTGTTAATAGTATTTTTTTATTAAATTTGTATAGCGGGGAGAGACTTAGTAACTAAACAAACTAATTTCTGTCAACAAAAAGTACTGTTTATTCACAAGAGAGCATGATTACGTGAAAACAAACAAAACAATTTCGAAATACCATCAAGTCTCTATATTTCGACTTTGCACACGCAGTGCTGTTCTTTGCCAGTACCGTGCCGCCAGGGGAAGGGGAGACACCCCCCCCCCCCTTGTAATTACTAAGTAAACCTAAGGGAACCAATAATGTCTCTTTTCCTATCCCCCCCCCCCCCCCCACATTTACATTTCTGAACGACATTGGTGTTGGTATATTTGTAGGATGAAAATGTAGACGATCACACCCAAAGAGTCACATGACATTACAAAAGAATAGCAGTTTCTTATAAGAAATTAAATTCTCCCCCTCATCCACAGAAAGGTTGGCACTCCGCTGTTCTTTCACTCTCGTACGTATCCACGGTCCTTAAAGGTAAACCATCTCAAATCCCCGGCATCAAACAAAGCACGAGATGCGGCGGCAACCAAGCTGATATATTGTTCTAGAGAAGAAAGCGAACAAATGAACGTCAGCAATGTGTGAATTCTTGGAGGAGTATGGGCGGAGTAGACACAAACTATGTTAACTAACGTGTAAACTCTGTGTGTACTGAGTGAGCTGGAGTTAAAACAAGGAGGACCATGTTTGCCATGGGTTCACAAGTCGATCCGGCAACACTGAAGCCACGGAAGCCTCGGAGTAAACGCCGTGCTGCAATAGAAATAAACATTTCAATATCACAAAGTGTTGAACTTATTCTCCGATATGGTGTGTGCTACAATCGTACATAACCAAAGTCATAACCATATGAAATGTATAGTCACATTGTAAGTTAATCATCTCTTAACTTTATTATGCAAGAATATATGCGTAGCCGTAGCCATTTGAATTTCCATGTTATTTCCGTCTGTAAATATGTGTATTTTTGGAAAATAAGCTAAAGTAAAAAGTAGGTTACGCCAAAGTGTTTACGAAAATAAAAATACAAGCGTAAGTTATTAACGTAATACAGTTATCAATTTAAACAGAAAAAATTGAAAGTAACTTGTTGGACAGTAAAAACCAATTGGAGAAGAAGAATCTGTCAGTTGTAGCAAGACTTTTTTTATGTCATTGGAAGTAGTGAGGGGAATAGTGGTGATTATGGTTATTTTTTTTTATTATTATTCGTCCTACAACATGTTAGGTAGTTAATGGAATTTCTCATGGACACATTTAGCAAGGAAATATTTCCGCTGCTGGCAGTGCAGGAGTATTGTAGAGGTCTAATTACTTTTAATATCAACAGACTACATACAGACAAACTCGCAAGAAATAAAAACCCTTTCATTATCACGTAAGTTCCATAAACCGAATGACACATTTAACCCTCTTACAGAAATACAGTAGGGCAGCCAAGTAATGGCAGTTGTTCCCACCAAATAACACTGTTTAACACTGAGATATTTAACATTTGAATTAACCTTACCCAGACAGAGTAAACCACATTCTCTCTCTCTCTCTCTCTCTCTCTCTCTCCCGATTGATTTTCAGAGCACGCCCCTCATAATATGTTTATATATCTACAGTTAGACGTAACGTGTCAGTAAATCACGACCGTTTTCAGGCTTTTGCTGTTTGTTTGCCATACATGTCTGACACAATATTTGTAAAGACCTGCAAATGTCAGGTTATTTCTTGACGACACTTTATAATTCACTGTCCTATACTCACCAGAACACACTCCGTGAGGGTACTGACTCCGGGTTGTCGTAACTTTGCATGCCCACATGACAGGATATTAAGCAGTTTATATAGCGGACCTTACATAGTTGGTTGTAAAAGTCTTCCAAACACAAACTTCCAGCTTATAACACAAGTCAGATAACGCACAGTAACTTGCAGTCAGGCGACATATTTCGTGCTAAAATGAACCTGTTATGTTGAATTCAGCGTTACAGTACATTAAGTAACTTTGGAACTATCATGCCTAACTGGTACTATAAGTGACTTGACGTTTAGTCAATAAGCGAGGTTACTAAAGACGAGAACAACGATTCTGAAACAAAAGGAAAGGGAAACCAGCACATCTGCAGCTCTGCTTGAAGGTCGTCTCGGTGATCTACCCACAAATCAGAGACGTACTGCATCTCAGTTGCCTTATTCTAATTGGCTCAGTCAAAGTAGACACGTCTCAGGACAAGGACACGCTGCCAATAACCAGGAAGCACAGCTACAGATGCGTACATAATACACTGAAACAATGTGGTCTAACAATATGTACGCGATGACTAACTTACCTGTCACTATAACTCAAGATGGTGGGCACAGAATGTTTTGTCGACACAGACCTCGCCCAAAAGTTTTGTAGTGGTTACATGATTTCTTGCAGCCAATGAAAAAATTTACTGGGGGGGGGGGGGGGGAATTAAAAGAATTTTGTGGTCATCAGCAAAAAAAAATGGTGAGGTACATAATGACTAAGAGAACCGGAAACGTCGCGGCTTCACTTGAAGGAAAGTTAAATTCCAAACTATTGTACGTACTAGTTACTTCCGCGATTGAGTCACTGTTTGTTTAACTCGTCCTTGAGTGCAAATCTGCAATAAAGCACACTCTGACTCCGGCGCTACTTATCCACGTGTACAACTGGCCTCTCACTGGAGCAGCAGACAATGTACCAGTAACTGAGGACATAGTGTACAGAGGACTGTGGAAGCTAACCGGTACGTCGTTGAACCCGCCATAGTTCCGGCTCTGTAATAATGACAAAATATGCTGTGGTAACCTTTTTCAGTGCAATGTTTCAACTCGGTCGGTATGTACGCAGTCCTAAGATCATTGTTGGGATGTACATATCTGTGTAGGCTCTGGTGAGGAGTGACTAGCCATATAAGCAGCTCCACACTTACAAGTCTGTCCTACGTGACAATTATGCTTTGTGACAATTTAGTTGGCTAACGCTAACTAACGTAAATGACAAGAAGGCATTGTAATCACCCTGCCTCCGGTGTTAACAAACATGGGTGCCTAAACATTACACATTTCATTATGACGGAAGTGTTTTGCTGAATATACGTCACTGCTAGAGAATATTGCTCAGTTGCACGAAACCCCCACTTACATACAAGAACCAAGCACGAGAACAAGAAGAACAAAAAAATTAAAAGAAACTCGGTCCGGGCGTACTTAAAACTTTTTTGTTGCCTTCAAGTTCTTCAGGGAGTATGCTTTGTAGTGTATTTCACGTTGCTGCAAAAACTCAAATAATTCTTAAAATAATCCATCCAAAAATTTAAAAACTAAGTGCAGTCAAAAATTGCACAAATTTATGCAGGCTTTTCGCAAAGTACTGTAATGCACAGTTCGCTCGCAATGAAAACATTTTCTTTGACCCCCCCCCCCCTTCTTTCGTAGCAAGATTTACGATACGTAAGGTGCAAAAAAAAAAAAAAAAAAAAAAAAAAAAAAAAGTATTTCTACGAAAAAAAAATTAAAATGTAAATACAGTGTCTTCTGTCGCCATGAGTAAGTAAAGTGTCACTTGTGCGAACTATCAAAACTCTGCAGTGGTTCTAGGAACATGGAAGTAGAGTGTATAGGGAAGTGCAGCCTAGTCTGCAAGCGAGTGAGCCGAGCCCAGCGGTGTTTGACACCAGCGCAACGGCTGTATTTGGCAGAGCGAGGCACGAGGCCAGTTTCTCTCTAGGGGTCTCCCTGACGGGACACGGGGCCGCCGGCCAGTTGTACAAGCCCTCACATGGCGAGGCGCTAACCACGTGGGCGGCCGCCCCTTCCATTCAGCCAAGCTGACCTCTTCGCAGACATATGACATTCGCCAAGACTCCAGCGTCCTTTCAGAACCGGTCCAGTGCATAACTGTTCCTCTGCTGCACTCTTCTTTCATTAGTCCAAGTGTTTTACTAGCACTGCACGAGCGAAGTTGTCCCAGAAGATACTGTATAACTGTGCACTAGAAATGTTCTTCCCTGGTACCAGGGACACTACAACTCCAAGAGGAGGGCGGGGGGACAACGTTATAATTGCTGTTCTAATTTTCAACTTTAAGGAGTTACAATGGTCACTATCTTGGAAAACAGAGTTTTACTTTCATAAAATAACTTTGAATTAGGCCTATACATTATGATGCTTAAAAAATAACATATATATGATTATTGTATGTAGACTGATAAAATGTTTAAGATTTGCCCCTGTTTCAAGAATTTAGAACGGGACGGGGGCAATCTAACCTTGCCACCCCCTTATTTTGCGTCCCTGCTGAAAGACATTACATGTATTTGTTTTACATATGTATGTGTGTATATATGCATGTATGTGTGTATATTTATGACAATTTAACTAACTGCACCATTATTTTGCACATATGTCATTATTAGTGGTGATGGCTAGAGAGGATGGTACATCGCGATAATTTGTCGTACCAGCATACCCTTGAAAACACTGTAGTTTCTCGCAGCACGTATGATTGGGTGATACACGTCTGACTCAACATAGCTGTCTGCAGGCCAATAACAGGCACAAAATATTACAATAGCGGGATTCTTATTGACTCAGTCATATAGGGCAACAGCTCTACATACAAGGAAAAGTCGTTGAGCTTTTCATAAACTGAACGTACATTGAAACCCAGCAGACAGTCAAGTTTTCCCTTTATGGATAATCATCTCAAACCATTATTAGTGAAGTCGCTAGTTTTCAGCCATTGCAAATATCCTTCCAAAATCATAAGGAAAATGTAGTCACAAAAGTATATAATCTCGTGAAAATGTAAGGAAATGAAGTTTCTAGTGAGGAGTATCAGGTCTTAGCCGCTCTTCAAGACCATTTACGTACGGCATTTATAAAACCACACACGGTTGAGCTGTGTTCACGAAGATAGCCAGGAAGTTAACCTGGATGCTATTCTGCACATGTACACTGTCATGACAGGATCTAGCCATCAACTTGTCACTTACACACTGGATTTTCCAACCTTGAGCAATGAGTTCCAAAGATTATACATCTTGAAGAGTGGAGTAGCAGCGGTAAGCACTCACCTCGCCTTCGGCAAGTCCCAGCTTCGATCCCCGGCTCCGCGGCCATCCTGATTTCAGGTTTAAAGTGTTTTTTTTTTTAAATCACTCCAAGGGAATGCTGGGAATGTTTCCTTAAACGTCGCAGCCTTCCAGGCCTCAGAACGACGTGCGTAACTTCGACCATCACAAGTTTCTATGGCCAAACAAAATATGTATTTGATAATGAACGGTCAATATTAACCTTGTTATTATACCAAATGTGTATTTAACTGGACTTAATCCTCTTCTTGAGAGAAATAAACTTGACAGGCAACCAAAAATTTACATCATTCAAGTTTTACTCCTTTACTTGGCCATATTCAAACTTTTACGTGATTGACTGTACCAAATAATTTTCTCTATGTAAGTAATGCCAGCTCAGGATTACCATTAAGTTAACGTTACACACGTATATACCCGTTTCAGGTTATATATTAATTTATAAACTTTATTTTGACGCTCTTAAATCTCGCTCTTTAGTTTTGCAGTGATTTCGATATTTTGTTTTTACGCACATTAATACATATATCAAACATTCATTCTTACAGTTTTAAGACTTATGTATCATCGTTTGTATCTGAATTTTTCTGTTGGAATACACCAAACGGATTTTTAGAATTTTACCCCTGAAATATCACATAAATTGTGGTCAAAATAAACCAAAATGAAGCAAAATAATGTTTTGCTAGCAAACGGAACATTATTTAAAAAACACTCTGGCAAAATTGTGTATCATATGACTGTAAACAGCCTCAATTTTTTTCAGAGCAATTCGTTAAAAAACATTAGAGTTATTTGTAATTGTTTGAAATAAATGAAAGAACGTGGCTTTAATGCGGCCGCCTGGCAGGCGCTCAAACTGCGTGCAGCGTGTTCGGAGTTATGTTTGTTCTCAGAGACCAGAGAACTTGCATCCACAATACTTATCCACGAAAAGAAAACGCGCTTCAGACTACTTGTGAATGTGACTTTCAAAACATAACGCAAATTGGAAGCATTATTTTAAAGCCCTCAAACTTGGCTAAAATAGGCTTTTTTCACACGGTTGTTTCTCAAGATATATGTAACGGATTTATTCGAAATTGAGGTCTACAAGTACAGTGGACTTTGCTACAGTGACGCGTGTAGTAAAATCATAGGCTCACCTCTTAAAGTGCCACAATAAAAACGTTATGGCGGGAACACTGTGCGAGCTTTTACAACTTTGGCTGTAGAGGCGAATTCACAATACGTGCGCCGACTAGTGACGACTTTAAGAGGGGAGGGGGGCTACCGGTATGAAGGGGCCCTCCCCCCCAAATCGTGTTGAACATTATGTAGCCAAAGTATGTCCAGTCGCCTCACGGAAACTGGAGTTATTTTCTATGATGATCCAAGTACATTAAGTGTCCTACTTATATGTATGTTATTTTTAATGTTCTGTAACAGTAAAAAAGCACACTTTTGAGAAGGCTGGAAGTTTTTAGAATCCATAAAGTAATGCAAGGGGCCCCCCACCAAAAAAATACTGGTGCCGACCGACGTCATTCGTATCGCCTCATAGATTGTCGCCTCACACAAACACACTCTTTACCAGACGATCGTCTTGAGTATGGGTGTTTTTACTGTCCTTGTTAGGTACGGACATGTTTGCGAAGGATTTCTTCAAAGGCATAGCCGTGTTCAATACTCTTTTTTCTATAATATTGCGTCATAAAACGCTAGGGTCAGCACTGAAAGTGTCTTAGAGGGTGTTAGTGACTTGCCCCTAGAGGCTAGTGTTATAGGCGTGTTGTTTCGCTCTTATCATTTCTCGCACTTCTGGTCCTCGGACGTGCAAGCTATATAATATGTATCCTGGTCGACTCCTACCTACATCTCCTTGTACCTCTACCAAGATCCTGTGTTGCTCGAGGACACGTAAAAACAACCAAGAAGTAAATACATGTTATGTCTTCCGTTAATCGCATATGCCCATGAAAACAATCGCAGGTAACTAACAACATGCAAAACTTGCACTGCAATTTGAATACAAACTAGACCTAGCTGTCCTGAACCCATCTCAGAAAAATAGGCAATTACACTAACTTTTAGTCCTTGTAGACTTACGTTAAGGGCCCTGTCTGTTAACCAAACTTGCATCTACGTAGCTAAATATAGGATCATTTTTAAGGCATAAGTAAATAAGTTTTTAAAGATAAATTTTAAAGGCAACTTTTTCAACATTATATTTTTACGTAACATTTCTAGAACAACATTATTACATGGGAATCTCGCTTTTTTTAATGTATTTTTATTGTTTTGTATCTGAAATGACATTTTGAAATAAACGTATTTTACAGAAATAATTATAAAACTTTTTATTTTTTTCCAGGGGGGATGAGTCTGGGGGTTCAACCCCCCCCCCCTCCGTGGTCCATCGTTTACATATGAAGTTAAATTTTACGCTGCCTAAAATGGCGAAAATTGTTTTTTTTTTGTGGGGTGTTTGAGGTATGAAAATCTTGACGCAGCATCATGTAAAACGTATAGGTGTGTACAATACAGCATTAGCCTTAATGTGACGTCATAAACTGACAGGGTGACCACTGAATGTCTCATAGAGGATAGTTGTCTGTGAGAAGACAGCACGCCAGTTGTACATAGAGGCTAGTGTGAGGTGTGATGCCCGTGCTGTGCCGTCCTTACAGCTTCCACACTTCTACACAAAACTATGTCCAACCAGGCGGCTACTTTAAGCGTATCCCCTTTACGTGCAGATATCCAGCGAAATATCTATTAGATATTTATACTACACCAGTTGACCCACCACGGGCGGCAATACCCATGAAATGTCTTGCATACTCTGCTCCGCCCCTCTACACCGTTTTGCACTCCCCTCCTTTTCCCCACATTGTTTTGGTAGAAACCTTCACTGGTGCACGTGCAACTAACCCAAGTTACATCTGAGTCGCATAAATAATATAGACACGCATAGAAGAGGAACGGACAAATAAACAAGCTTGAACGGTATAGAAGTTGATGCGCTGCAGCATCATCTAGTGGCAAGTTGGCGAGATATCATAAAATGGATCATACCATGAAAACATTCTCCATGAAAAAATACCTTCATGTGCCAAGTTTCATGGTGATCGGTCAAACTGTGCAGGAGTTTATCGACCTCATACATACATACATATCATCATATATTTATTTATTTATATAGGGTGAGTCGTTGTTATATGCTAACCTGGAGGGAGTGAATTCCTGAAGTCAAATAAACAGCGAAACATTAATACGACATTCAGCCTATTGTGACGTATGGCGGAGTTCTGCGTCCTCAAAGGTGAAGGTGGGAAATGTGTAATTGAACGATAATATCTCAGTCATATGCAGCTGAATAACGAAATTTCGTACACAGGCTACTGGCTTAAGGATAGACAACAGCAAAAAGTATGTTACAAAAAGGTCATTCCTTCATACTTTAACTGTGGGTTGAGAATCCCTTTATGCTTACAACTTTGTAACTCTTGACTTGAAGTGACCATACACGACATGTAGGTAATCAGTATGTAAACATTATTTTAAAAAAGTCGTCTTGACTGCTAATGTGAACAGCTTTCTCAGAAATCACATGTTAAGTTGGGAAGGGGTATTGTGGTGGCCTGGGAGGTAGGCAGCCGGCAACAGTGTTGTACACGACATGTAGTACATTACAAGACTCACATTTTTATTACTCGTTAGTAAATCGTAAAATATATTACTTGAAAAAAAAAACTAGTTTTCGGCAACTTATTAGTTATTTATTTTAAATGTGAATATTTTGAGTAGTTTTCTAGCATATGCTCTAAATGTGCGCAACGAACCTCCAAAATGCCGGAATGCGACGCTGGTAAGACAGGTGCGCATACTGCAACAGCCCAGTATTAGCCTTTATAAAGCGACGTGCATCTTGGATATATCACCACAGTTTGCTACATTGTCCACTTCAGTTACATGGACCAGTTCCATCAAACGATCCCATAAAGGATGTTGACTAGGTTAAGGACAGTGATCTTCATGGCCGCCCCACTGGCCCACCATGGCCACTCCGTCGCTCAGGGCAGAGCAGATCCTTGCTGTGACACTACAATGACTGAAGATAAGTATAATGAGAATGTTCCATTATTGGAACATTTTAAGTGTGCCATAACGTCATTAATTGTCAACCGTCAATGTCATTACAGATAGAAACACACAACTGGACACTATTTAGTGTATAGGAGCTCGGAATGAGACATGGCCTTTGTTAAGTCCCAGCATTTGTCTGAAGTGACTTTGGGAAACCATGGAAAAACAAAATCAAGAAGGCTGGAGCCGGGTATCATTTTTTATGTTTCTTATTACGAATTATAGTTTAAAATGTGTGTAAATTATATCATTATCCAAAGCATCAAAGCAACATACACACACCATTTTTATAGTCATTTTTAATTGACAGTGGCATTTGTTTTCATCTGTACGTAATTGCCTTTGGTTTTGCATTTCTTGAACCAAATTAGTTTTACTGGGTAATTGTTTCACAGATTATATGTCCCATGAAAACTCAAGCGGGCTTGTATTACATGCAGACGTGTTTCAAGAGTAGGGAGGTAATTTTTAACCATGTACAAAATGTCTACGCTCCGACGAATCACACCACAATAGAAGACATCAGTACAGAATGTTTTCATTGTATTTGGTTTCCGTTTGTTGGCAGGTGTCCGCAGTTTTTCATCGCGCAATTCAGTTAATTGCGATTGGATTCAAGTTTGGAATTTTTTTTTTCTGAATTACCCACAGCAGCTTCTGTGCGTTTATTGGCACACAATTATTAGGGAAGGGGGGTGGGGTGGAAACAAGCTTCAACCATTTTTTTTTTCACTTAACACGAGTATATTTCTGTTTACTTGTCAACAGTCTTCTTATTCGCCGTTTCTCGGTTAATTTCATAACAAAAAAATACTATTACAAGCGTCATTTATCCTGAAATACTGCGATGCCCAGAAACTAAATAGCTACGCACTGTTTTCAAAGCACCAAGTCGTTATAAGGCATTACAAGCTGGTAACTCTGGCTACGTATAGGCTAACTGTGCGGCTGAAACTGTACCAGGTATGTGTTGTGTTATTACGCGTACAGCTACGTTACGTGATTAATGATTTGCCAACTAATTCGCATATTTCTGCCATAACTAGTTGACTCGGTCGAGTAAGGCATTGGCACTTGATAAAACAGTAACCAAAACAATGTTGGCACTGGCTGCAGTAACTTCCCAGCCGTTCGCTTGCTACATTTGTACTAAAAGATACGTCACATATTCTGTATACACGTACTGCAATACCTTAAATTGTTGCCGGCTGCCTACCTCTCAGGCCACCACACTACCACTTCCCAATTTAAAATGTGATTGCTGAGGAAACAGCTTACTTTAACAGTTTTTCTCAAGATGACCTTTTTTAAAAATATTGTTTACATGCTGATTACCTACATGTCGTGTCCGGTCACTTTGAGTCAAGGGTTACAAAGTTCTAAGCATAAAAGGGTTGTCAACCCCCTGGTTGAAGTATGAAGGGATGTTCTTTTTTTGTAACATATAGTTATATTCTGTTGTCTATCCCTACCCGGTAAGTAGTTATATTATGGGGCTTCTGGGACAGGGGCTGGGGGCTGTGGTGCTGTGGTGCCGCGACCGCCATATTGTTTCCGGCGGCCATCTTGTTTCCGGCGGCCATCTTGTTTCCGGCGGTCATCTTGTTTCCGGCCGCCATCTTGGATTACGTCACTTTCAAAATTTTCCAAAAATTTCCCAAAATTAAAATAAATTTC
>PNEQ01077047.1:0-14003 GCA_003012365.1 Medauroidea extradentata | reverse complement strand
TAACTCTACAGTCAATGGCCTCGAACATCGGCCACATCACCAGCCGTGATTCCCCAACGCGCAGGGTTTGTCGTTTCAGTTTTTATTTGGGGGGTGGAGTGGAGATATTTTTTTGGCAACAGTGACCTTGTTGCATCGTTTTTTATTAATTAAGCATGTATAAATTAGAAACTTTTATAATAAAACTTTGGTTTTATGTTCTTACGTTATTACGTAAATAACCAAAAGAAATATATACACATCCTTCTAAATCCATGAGAGGGGGGGGGGGGGCATTTTCCTTCCCCCTACATGACGCCACTGCCAACGCGGCATTCTGTAGATAGTAACATGACAATCTGACCCACCCCCTGGCTAGCTCCTTGGTATTATCTTAAGGTAACAGATATCCCGGCATATTGCCTTCACGCATCCTGATAAAGAATCTTTGACGCGAGACCTGATACTTTAACAGCCGCCTACAAGGCGTTACGATTTCCGTTATGTCAGTTGCTAAACTGGCTTGCCATGCTTGCTACCATGGAATATGCTTTTTAGTCGGTTTTATTATTTATCTCTTCCGTTAAAATATTTCAAGTTTTAAGCGCTTAACCCCCCCCCCCCTTTATTTACATTTAAACGACGCTAAAATCCTGGTAGTTGCAAATATGGTTTGTAGCTTGCCTTTCAAATTAGGTCACGCATCGCCACTGTTCGTAAATATATGATCACCTTTTTAGAGCAATCAGATAAGGCATATATAATAACTGATGACACATTCCGAAGGAATTAATTATAATGTTAAAGCTATAAAATAAGATATTTTTAGTAATATAACGTCATTAACCGTAAAGAGAAAATTCAACCAACACAAGGGGGACAGACGCAACATAAGCACTTCGCTAAACTATATATTCAATACTTATACCTGGCATTTAACAACCGGACAAGACATTTTTGATGTATTGTTTTCGTATGCACATTAGATTGTTCATATGTCGGAAATGTAGCTTCGTAATCTAGCAAAGTTTTAACTAAATTTTTCGTGAAGGCTAAAACAATTGCATGTTTCATGTTTTGCTCAAGACGGACATGCCATACTATGATGAGTTGAAAAACTCAACATACCTTTATTTGTACGACACAATGATAATGTCATTTTGTGTCGCAATCTGGGACTTTTGGCTGAATGACGTTGCCATGTTTAACTCCTGCAGACCAATGACAGAGGCAGGATATTTCGCGAGTTTGTTGACTTGCAGACTAGACTCTAGTGCGATTGTAGCGCAGCTTGTCATACAATTTAGTTGGAATTTTTTCGATCTCTAGATATTAAAGATGTGCTTTGCCCACCACCAACCTCCCTTTCCCTCCACGCCCTCGTTAAAAACCATTCTGATCTGGTGCTACCTATTCAGACCAAGCTGTTTTTCCGTACATATTCATATAAAAGTTTGGAATAAATATTACGAACAATTCGTCATTCTCTGCACTCGCTCCAGTATTTCACTTACGAACATAGCACCTGTTGTAGTCAGTGGGTTGTTCGCTGCATGTTGCCGAGAACTGTACGTGCTTGTGTTGTAGCTGAAGCTACAGCTACAAATACGTTAGTCTGTATTTGCCAATTATTACTGAATGTTCACATAATGTTTAATTGGGGCCAGTAGGCCTTGCATGGCAACACCGTCAGCCATTGTTGGCAACTATATGTGAGTTGATATGTCTCATGGGCCCGCGGTGGTCGAGGGGTCTGAGCGTTCGTCTTCCGCCAAGGTGATCCGGGTTCAATTCCCGACGGGGTCGGTCCCAGGATTTTCGCACGTAGGAATCGTGTCGTTGGACGTCGGGTTTTCTCGGGGATCTCCAGTTTCCCCCGCCCTTTCGTTCCGGCGCTGCTCCAAGCTCACCTCATGTCACCCCTCTCCCTGGGCTGAAGACCTCGATGTTAAGCGCTGACCAAAATCTCTCACTCACTATGCCTCACACTACATCACAAGCTGACAGCTGAGATGACATTCTGCTAGACTTGGTTCAAACTTATCTCCTCGAACTACGTCATCGCGTCCTTGAAAGCGACTGGAGATAAAGCAATCAGTAGTACAGCTGATTGCCGACCAAAAAATGCATTTTTATTGCTTCTGATAAATTTCTCGTCGTATAAGAACATGTACAGTCATGGACACAATAAATGGGCTGACTCGTGTAGGTGGTTAAGGCCACGATCTTTCATTTATTCCAAACAATTGCAAATAACTTGAATATATTTTAACCAAATACTTTGAAAATATTTGAGACTGTGTACAGTCATACGATACATAATTTTGCCAGAGCGTTTTTTTTTTTTTTTTAATAATGTACCGTTTGCTAGCAAACAATTATTTTACTTCATTTTGACTGCAAAATTTGTGCTATATCAGTAGCAAAAATCTAAAAATCCATTTGGTGTATTGCAACAGAAAAATTGAGATACAAACGATGATATATAAGTGTTAAAACTGCTAGAATGAATTTTTGATAAATGTATTAATTTGCGTATAAAACATTTTTTTCGAAACCACTGTAAAACTAAAGAGTGAGGTATTAAGTCCCGCGTCTGGTATGTTCGGCAGGCATGCCTTCGTGCAGGCGACAGATGAGGGCGTGGCGTCACGAAACAGAAAGCGAAGGCTATGGATAAAAAGGATGCAAGTCTCAACATGAAATTGCTGTTAACAAATGCTTACCTGCACTTAGCAGAGAATAACTGTGGATAATATTTAATGTTCATAAGTAGTGATACATAGAATGGAGAGTAACAATATTGACATTGTGCCACAGTCATATCAGATTTCAGGATATTATTAGTCGATATTATTGTCTTGTAGCTTAATTTGTATTAATTCTACAAAAGTTAACTTTCACATTCTAATAACATGTTAACTGTTCCTCGTCTTTATTTTGAAACTAGTATGTGCCAAAAGCAACTAGGCCTATATGTGTATAAGGTAAGCACACAAATCGTCGGCAGCAACGATATTAAAGTGTTTTGAGAGCATTGTACGCAACAATGGTAGGTCGTACACTATGTCAAGAAAACACTAATTTGTTTAACTAGCTGTTATTGCTCAAGTATCCAGATAACATTTTCGCATATTATGACGGAACATACAAATGGTATTTGTGTACCAATAGGATATTTTAATTATCACAATAACTTAGAATATTATTTTGTCAATGTTAGTAGGTATAATTGATTGCAATACGGGTGTTCAGAAATATTCATGTTCACGCAATTTGAGTATTGGTATTTAAGTGTTTGAAATATCACTCGTTCACTAACGCATCGTTGTGTAACATTATAAAACATAGTTGATAGTAATATTTAGAAAGCTGTGCATTCATACATTAAAGCTGACAGTTGTCAACTATGGAATTGCATACAGTAACAGAGAGGACAGCAAAATAAAATGTTATAATAACCTTACACTTTATATATGCTTGCACTACGTAATGTGTCAATCATAAAAACTTTAATCACTTCTCAGTCAGAATTGTCTAGTCAGGTATTACCTACAGAATAAGAAAACGTTAGGAAATTTGATGATTGCATCATGTTCTTCTGACAAGTGTGGTGTGACAACATTTATTTTACGTGGTACATGGCTGCTTAGTGAGCTTTGTGGGTAACAATCTATGTTCGGACCCATGGAGGGTACAGCATGTGCAGTCGTTTCGCACGGGACAGCGACAACTATTTCTGTCAAATGGGGCGAAAGTGACTATTTGCGACTACCTGGACCAACAACTCACAACATTATTCCGTAATCAGGATCAAGTTTATCGCTTGATGTGAGATATTTAGTCTCTGAAATACTTTGTTTTATGGTTGTTTCTGAAGGTTTTATTGTAAAGAGTCATTACAGTGATGGCATTGCATGTTTTGTTCGTGATTAACATACGTGAAGTTAAGTCACGAAGGATCAGCAGTGGACTATCAATGAGGGATAGAAGTATCCCGAAAAAACTCACTGAGTCACTCCAATGTTCGGCCAATGTTTTATATTGCCACAAGTTGAGGCTAGGTACATTAGGGATGGAGGGCTTTGATCTAAGAAATTAAAACAATTAAAGCTAACCTAATTTATTTAAACTATTTAAACAAAAAACCCTATGTCGGTTATGATGAAACACATTTAAATAGATGTCAAACAAAACAAATAACTACTGTTTACATAAAGGTTACAAAAATTAAATAATAAATGTTCAGTCCTCTATACAAACTCTCGCTACATGGAAAGTCTCTCTAATCACTCACGAATGGTGGACCTTCGTCACACTACTTGCCGCAATCAACCTCGCTGGGCGCTCTCGAACACTTCTCGCAACCCAATACTTCTCGCCGCTCATCACTATCACTCCAACTAGCACCAGGCACCTGCCGGCCAAAAACTCTCCTGTCTCTGCCACAGCTCTCTTTTATACCCTTACTTCAGAGTCTCGAATTCTCTCGGCAAGTGTTTATCTCAAAGCTCCTAGAAGGAGGTCGTATCTGGGTCAAGCACCATCCTGCAAAATAGAGCACCCACAGGAATACTCTAGACCATGATATCTGCCGTTACCATATAAGTGTGCAGGTGGCCGCCGCCGTGCGTTGCAAATAGGTAACATGAGCAGCAACAATGCACGCTGAACCTCTTTACTCTTACCGCTGCTATATCAGCTTACATCACTGCTCTCTGATTATCGTAGAGCCACAGTAGGTAACACGAGCCGTTCAATGACAACGGAGGTCTCTTAGCTCTGCCGCCACTGTATATTCTTACACTGCTCAGCCAGATGGTCGCGGCTCGCAACGATATGTAAAGTTGTAAGCTAGTAGTCAGACCATAACGTCACCGCGACTGTCAATTAAATATTACTGTACGGTTGAAATTTGCATTAGTTTCAGCTCGCAGTATGAGAATGGGATTACATGTGCATTGAATATAAACATTTTGATTCAATATAGGTAATGTTATTATCTGGTTATTGGAAAATTTGTGCACTTTCGTAATTTCATTACTGTGTTTTACAAGTTTCCACTCCTCCCCATGGAGCTTCCTCCCCCCACCCCCCATAATTCCCCAGCCCCATCAAAGTTGGTGAACGCCAACATTTACAGAACCATTGATATTTCCTCAACCAATAATCGGATGAAGACGTTCTTTTATTTGTTATATCCGTAATGAAATGTAGTACATACACTTTTGCGATAAAATCAATGTGTTTGTCGTAATTTTAGGAATTATGTGAAGATAATTATTTTTTATATTTATATATATTTTTTTTGTTTTAGCCTTATAACTTATTTATCTAATTTTTTAAAGAACTGTACAATGGGAGTACATGTCTGTATTTAGTTTCTTGGCCATACACCATTGTGATATAGATGACTGTCAAACAAAACTAACGGTAACATAAATACGCAGAGTATGCTTTAGTCAACAGCATAAGTACAAAACAATAAATGGAATCGGGTCAACTAGGTTAAAACAAGGACAAACAGATAAGCAATAAAAATCAAAAACAAAAATCAAAAGATAACCCAAGACCCCACCAAGACAGACAACTGGAATCTGATATCTTCGTCAGGTAGACACAGTTCCCGAAACGTCGTTCTACTGTCTGTCTGGAAAACTACTGTGTCTTTGTTTCGTCTCATTGTTGTGTCGCGTGTTGTTTTCTGTTCTTTTCGTTCAAAATTCTACCAACCCCTATGATACGAGGACGTATCATTTTGGAAACATTGAGAGTAATGTTATGATTACCTCGCCTGGAGGACGGGCTATCGACGACAGCAGTGCAATCAGGTCAGTAGTTGCTAAACGATTCTCTCCACCTGCACTGAAGTGTGGCAGAATAATACAAAGTGTCGGGGGAATAGATAGAAGTCTGTATCCTTCAAACCTTCCAGCCGTCACCAGCTCGCCAGTTTGGTCCTGGGTCGAGACCCACGACGCGACGTGTCGCCGTCCGTCGATAGCCGAGCACATTCTTCATCATCCTCCGGCACATCATGTAACGGTGAGATGTAAGGTGTCCGAAGGGTCACCCACCATATAGTAGAATATATACTTAACTAACTAAACAGCCGCTCCCCTCCTGTCTAAATTATGTAATATAACCTTGTAGTATTCTGTAACTAAACTATGTAAAGTAAAGCCACCGTAATTAGATTAACATACTTCATTAACCGTAACTCTCACCCTTTTAACCACTTAACTAGTTTCAGTATAAAATGCCGACCTCTGACTACAGCCACCCAACCACTTTAACTTATGTGTACAATAGTTTGAACAACTGTTTCATGACAATACTAATGATAGGGGCGGGATTTTTTGCGAGTTCGTTTACTTGCAGGCTTGACTTCAGTGCGATTCGGCTTGTCATAAAATTAATAGGCCTACACATTTTTTTTTTTTCGATCACAAGATATTAAAGATGGCTCCCAGCATTTCTGTAATCTGGTCTAGTACTACCTATTCAGACTAAGCTGTTTTTCGTACATATTCATACAAAAGTTCGGAATGTATATAACGGAAAAAGCCTCATTCTCTACACACGCTCCAGTATTCCAGATACGAGAATAGGCACCTGTGGCGGTGAGTGGGTTGTTGCCTGCTTGTTGTCGAGAACTGTACATGTTTGTGTTGTAGCTGAAACTACAGCTGCATACACGTTAGTCTGCGTGCTCCAGTTCACGTGATGTTTAGTTGCCGCCAGTAGATCTTTCATTTTCATTTGTCTCAACACGCCGTCAGCCACTGCTGCGTGAGTTGCTATATCTCACACACTACATCACAAGCTGACAGCTGAGATGACATTCTGCTAGACTTGGTTCAAACTTATCTCCTCGAAATACGTCACCGCGGCCTTGTAAGTTGTAAGTGACTGGAGATAAAGCAGTCACTAGCACAGCTGATCGCCGACAAAAAATGTATTTTTAGTGTTTCTGATAAATATCTTGTCGAATAAGAACACGCATAGGCCCTATATATATATTTATTTGTTTATTTATTTATTTACATAGTTATTTATAGAGCAAATAATATTATTACGGTTTTCTTACCTATCCAATAGTAAAAATCCCTTTTGTTTTATTAAAAAAAAAGTAATCCTACAAAATTTTTTCCCCCAAAATAATCGGAAAAATAATTATACACTCTATGAGTGTTACTATAATTTTAATTACAGTAGTTAACAACATAAAAACCACCAATTGTACTATAAAGCCGCATGCTCTACACAATTGCCAGGCCAGCAAAGAGTTATTTTTATAGGAGAATGGAGAGGGGTAAGACGCAATGGACCAAAATTACGTATATTCTAACCCAGGCGCTCTGGTTTCTTACTAATCGCGTTCTGTGTTACTTACAAGACGCCTCGTGGGGGCAATGTGTTTAAAGAGCGAACAATTTAAGAAAGACGGTCCAGCGTGATGACATCTTACCAAGAATAGAAGCTGTTTTTTTACGAAGGAAACGTTCTGCCACTAGTTGTGCTGTTGTTGTTAAAGGGGTAAATTATTATGAGTCGTAATTTTTGGTTTGGAGAGCTTTCGTCATTAATGATAGGATTTTAACTTTCTTGCTAATAAATTTAGAAAATTTAAATGACGTTGATATCAAGTAAAAAATTTAGGTACAACACTGAGAGAAATAATTGTTTCATTAAACTAAATATATTTGTTTGGGTGATGTTTGCTTCAGCTAAACAATATTTTGTTGCTATGACCAAGCTTGGAGTCTTCCAATTAAATTTAGTTATTTCCCTCGACCAAATTATTCATTTAAACGCACTTTGTTTGTGCCAAACGTATATTTGGTTAGGCCTACTACAGGACGTCGAATAAATATTTTGTGTAAACAAACAACTTGTTACAACTTGTCAACAAAATAATATTGTTAGTTATATTGTGAAGTGCTTTGAACCAACATATTTTTTTCGATGGACTAAATGATTTTGTTGGCGAAACTAAATACATTTGGTTGACTTGCGGAAGATGGCAGGCTTGCTTGCGTAAGCGATAAGATGGCGAACACTGTATACCTCAACATTCAAAATATAAGTTTGTGCGACAAGTAGGACGTCTAAAATGTTAATCAGCATAATTCTAGTATCTGAATTTTAGCTATAACAATTTCAAAGTGGTTAATTCGATTGATCACAAAAGAAAATGCTATAAACTTGAAAAACACTACAGCTGCACGTCTCGTTCTTTGTGCTGCGGTGCACGGCAATAATTTGGTAATATTACTTGACGTCCTTTTCCTTTTCGCAGAAGGTAGACAAACATGTTTGAAAATAAAGCAGTACAATCGTAATTTAATATTAGGCGTAACTATTCCTATACAAATAACACTCTCGCTGTTTTGAAAGCACTCGTAGCTCAGTTGGTGCCGACTTCCCGTGGCTCAGTTGACTTTGGTGCGGGGGGTTCTGGGTTCGATTCCCAGGTCTGGCTGGGTGTTATTTTGTGTTTGTCCATTGGGTATAAAAAATTGTCACTATACAAATTGTCTCACGAAAAGTACTGGGGTCACTCGAATTAAGTCACATTAAAGGAAAAAAAAAGTTGGTTAGGTTACGAACAGAAAAAGGTAAGTGAAGGAATAATGGATCAAATCCCGGCGTGGCCAAACTTTTTTTTAGCTCTTAAAATTTCAGAAATTGTTCAAGTTTATAAAATATATATTTTTTAGTTCTTAAAATATTGCATGTGCATTTGATATGTCCAACGAAATATTTTTATGACCAGCTAAATATTTGGTACTGCTAACAAAATTCAGCTATTTGCCTCAAACAAATCGAGGGAACAAAATAATTTGGTACGAGCAAACGAATATTTATTTGCCCCTATACAAACAAATGATTTGGTTGATTCAAACAAATTTTGCTTGAACCAATAAAATATTTTTCTCAGTGAATAAATTTCTCTGTATAAATTTTACTGATATCATTGATTTTATTAGGCTCCTTACTAATACCAGCACCCCCGTAAAAGTCTTCCATATAAAATTCTATTATCTTTCTGACCTGTAGTAGAATTAACCTTACCCCGAAAGCAGACGATAATGAAGTTGTAAAAAGCACGAATGAGGATACGCGATAGCGTTGATACACGAGGCCATTTTTAATGAATCGCTGTGTGCTTCACTCATTGATGAGTGTTAAGTTACGTTATTGTACATAAAATTTGACAACAGTATTTTTTTTTATTTATTTATTTTTTTTTTTTTTTAAATTGGGACGGCGCTCGTCCGGTTTCCCCTCCCTTTCCACGAACACAATTTTCTTCAACTTGCATCCGCCTCTTGTACTACGGTGGTATCATTTTTTTGCGGCTCACTGTTTCCAGGAAACACTGCTGCGATAGTGATGTCATACGCGTGATAAGACTGCGCACTGGCTTACAGGACAGTCAGTCGCGTCCTTGAACCTCGTAGTGGGTAGCGAGCTTGCATTACGAATGTGTTAGGTAGAGGGTAAAGACCATGGATCACCGCAAAAAAATAGGTGCGACCCAACTTGCTCCAAAGTCTTGAACGCATTTAGGCAGCTCTGACGTATGTAATGAATTATCGCCTCTCCACGCAAGCTACTCAGATGACGTGTAGTGCTTGCTTCACTACTATACTTTTTCTATGCGACTTTAAGCTGTGACCAAATTATTATATTTGTGGCTAATACAGTTCAAAGTCTAACGCTTGTTTCTGTAGTTGTGCTTTTCGAATCTGGTTGTCATTTTTACTGATACTGCAGTCTGAAAAAAACCATTTTTGCCCATTTTTAGCGGCCCGAAAATAATGTTTTAAGTAAACGTGCTGAATTTTTGAAACTTTAACCACATAGTTTGAAGTGTGTGTTCTCTTCGTAGATATACAATTATAGCAGTTTCGAAAAAAAAAAGAAAGAAAGAAAAAGAATTGCAACTCGCTGCAACGCCTTTCAAGCGCAGGTAGGGAGGCTCCTTAAGAGCCCGTGTCACTTACAATGATGAATTTTCTTAAGTCCTTCCTGATTAAAATTGGTAAGATTTGATTGAAAGTATCGCTAATTACTTTACTTTTCATTATGTAAGTAATATTCGAAAAATGAAAGCGTAACTATGACCTAGTTAAGCTAATTGAAATCGTACGATAAAAATTCTCTCACCAAATAATAAACACTAAATAGCTTCCAGTACCGATTTAATTCAATAATACTCATCTAATAGTGAAATTTAATGTTTCTATAAAGACACATCGTCGGTTATTTGTCGCAACCTTCATTTTTACATAAAAACGAATTTTATTAACAAAAGAGATGACGCAGCCACTTTAGGCCGAACTGTCTAGTTTCTACTTTTTTAGCGGTAATTATTTTTTTACGCCTAGACGAGAGCAGATATCTTAAATCATGTTGGTAGTTTTGTTTAAAATCGTCTTCTCCATGTTGACTGATTCTCTCTAATGAAAGATCTTTTTCCACTCTGCGGTTTTTAAAGTCATATCTAAGAAATACAATGAGTCAGGATGGCTTAAATGGGCTAGGGATGTTGTATGTAGGCCTACATCGTTTTTTCCTGTCACCCTTGACGATGTATTGTATTATCTCAGTCAGAAGAAGAGACGTCTCAAATTTGCTTTGTAAAATTCCTTAAATATACCTTGTAATTCTTATAAAATGTCTAAACTTTAGGGTGTAAAATGTTTGAACTTTACTTAGTAACACAGACTGTAACGAAATTTTTTGGTAAATATTCACAGGCAAATGTTATATATTCATTTACCCCCGCCCCATGGTGCAGCAAGAGCTCTGATTGGCCAAGACGTTGTCCAGGGGGGCGTATCCTGGGCTGTGATTGGTTGTAGGAGTCTTTTGGTACGAATAGTACCTACGTGCCATGAGGTCTGTGATTGGCTGAGAGTTTAAGCCCCGCCCTGTATGTGGGTATTGATTGTGTGTATGTAGGCAAGGGGTGCAGAGGAGGCGGTATACAGAGGGGTTGGCGACCCTTTTGGTACAAGTTGTGTCTAAGCGCCATGTGGGTATTGATTGTGTGTAGGCGAGGGGTGGAGGAGTCTACAAGTTGGATAGCATCTTGAAGACGTCTTGAAGAAATTTTAAAGACGTTACAAGAATGGACCCTTTTGGAGGAAATAGTGTCTAAGCTCCATGTGGGTATTGATTGTGTGTAGCCGAGGGGTGACGGAGTCTACAAGATGCATAGCATCTTGAAGACATCTTGAAGAAATCTTCAAGACGTTACAAGAATGAACCCTTTTGGAGGAAATAGTACCTAAGCACTGTGTGGGTATTGATTGTTATGAGCAGGGGAGAAGTCTACAAGATGCATAGCATTTTGAAGACATCTTCAAGAAAAAATAAGGATTGTGCTAGTAGGCTTATCACATACTTGTCCCATCTCCTTGAGATGTCTACAACTCCTAATGTGTGTAAGACATATATCAAGATGCATAGCATCTTGAAGACATCTTCAAGAAATCTTCAAGACGTTACAAGAAAAAATAAGGCTTATCCCATCTGCACCCTAGTCCTAAGATGCCTAACATCTCCTTAAGACATCCACCCATTACCTTAAGAAGACCGCAAAACATCTTCAAGACATATAGCAGATCCTTGAGACATCTTCAAGACATCTTGAAGAAGTCTACAAGATGGCTCTAGAGTGTATGTGTGTGTGTGTAACACATATAACTCCATACATGTAAAACAGGCGTACCCCCTCCATCACTTACCTCCAACAACTGATCCATCAGCAACACATCCTCCTTCCAGCACAGTCACTACTCGAATCAAGAGGGGAGACAGGCTTTACTAGTATAAAACCCTACCTCCCTTCCATTCTTACCCCTCCATTCTTACACCTCAATGTCAACCCCCCCTAAATTTCTCCAACACTGTATCTGTATGTCGATGCTCAACAGCCATTGATACTCATTTGGCTGCCCTCTCCCGAGGTGAGTACATGATTCTCTTACTCACTCTACATCATCATCATCGCAATTTGTTTGTTAAATCATATGTCATGTTTACTACACCTGCATCCTAGCATGCGACGATGCCCTACAGCTCGTACAGAAAACCCCACTATTCTAGCATGCGGGAAATAGTACCCTGGAAGTATATTGTTACAAGTAACGAAAAATATAAAATATAGTGTAACCACAAATTATCACGATGCGAAATTAAAATATACGTTCGTTAAAAAATATATCTAGTTGTGTACATGAGGTAGACAGTCTTTATCATGACACATCTCCGCGAGAATATGTACGTCATTCACATCAATTCACTATATTACTTAATGTACAACACAAAAACAGTAGTAACCTGAAGCATACTACTAATGTAAAAATAATTAAATTATTAAATATAAAACACTGACACGCTACTACAACAACCTCTGCACGGAAATATCACTCCAAGTATACTTTACACCTTCATATGCATACTAGTTTACTGTAGACAGAAGGTAAATACACAACGAGGATTCCAGTTGGGCAAATCTCGCCTTTAGTGTACATCTGCAGCTCTTTTGTTATGAATCTCGGATTTATGTGGAACTCCGCGCTTTAAATATCGTTTGAACAAGTTAAACTAACGCACATAACTAACTAACTTTCACCACTAGCAGAGTAACCCATAACTCGGGAGCAGCAACACCGGAATAAGGGCGGACAAAACGGGAGATCCCCGAGAAAACCCACAAATCCGACATCGTCCAACATGTATCCCACGTGCAAAAATCCGTATACCATCCACACCAGGAATCGAACCCGGAACACCTTGGTGGGAGGCGAAAGGTTTGTCCAGACATCCATCATAACCACACACACACACCTAACACAAACCATGTGAACACCATTACTCGAAATGCATTGCAGTGAATATTAATGTATCTTACGAAACGACGTGTCAAGTATTTAATTAGGGTATATTGAAAGAAAACAACACACCTCAGTATAAGTCACTCTTAAGTTTAAAAAAAAATTATGATATCGTATATAAAATACGATTTTCACTACTTAAGGTGGTCACCTACCCAGACCAACAACCACCATGCAGAGATTCACCTGTTACTTATATATTCGAAAACTATTCAGTGTGCATCTACTTAGCAAAAAAAATAATAATATCATATTGTGTAGCCTCATTACACAGAACTTCTGCTGAATTGTATGACTTACATTCATGCTCCTGGTAAAAAAAAAATGTCTGGAAAATGTTATTTTGCACATGTTTTTGTTTTATTTTAAGATACCACAAACTTACTGCAAATTAATTAAAAAAACACATTGACGCGCACCGTACACCTTCAGTTCAATGTTAGGTGGACTCATTCTTGATTATATTCTGTCATTGGTAAATATAGTACGATAGGATAACACCCAAAACTCAAGACTTCTGATTGAGGGTCTGCAAACCATTGCTGTGTGACATGAAGTGAGATCCTATGATGAAGTAACATCAAAATATATATGAACGAGTGAACCGGGAGTACACCGAGAAAACCTGCCATTCAACATCGAACCTCCTGCGTGCGAAACATCCGTTCTCAACCCAGACGGGAAACGAACCTGGTTCGCCTTTGAGGAAGGCGAGATCTCTAACCACTACATCAGTTATTAATCTGCAACTTCAAACAGCGTTACTTACAATTTTTTTTAAAAAACATATTTTACTCAAATTGCATATATTGCGTAGGAGTAGCATATATAGTTTATACATTCGTTTTTTAAGATTTAATTAATATAACCTATAAATACTGGACAAATTAAACAAAATCCGGAAATCATTTATCCATTAAAAGAATATTACATCACCATTGCTACGCACACACATACACGCACACACACAAACACACACAATGCAGTATTAATGTTACTTTATGCAAAATAACGACACTGTATTAAGGTAGCCGCAACCCCAAACCGCTGAACAACATGGAGAGCTTCATCAACCCTTAACAAGAATAATACAAAACGACTCAACGCGCA
>PNEQ01077046.1:0-14003 GCA_003012365.1 Medauroidea extradentata | reverse complement strand
TTACCAGGAAGCTTCCCTAATCCTTCAAATACATCTTGAAACTCTTGAATTAGTGCTTCCTTACTGGATACTGAATCGTGGGCCAGGGCACTAACACGCTGTACTAGATGCAGTGTCTGACAGGCATCCAATCCCAGCAATGGAACAGCTTTTGGAACATCCACTACTTCAAATTGGATCTGATGTGTTGCATTTCGAAGGTAATGTGATAGTACCCAGGTGAGGTATCTCAAACTCACCATAAGCTCGAAGTGACGGGCCATTCTTCTGAATTTTATCACTACTAACACCAAGGTCAACAAGCAAGGCAAGAGGCATTGTGTTAACTTGGGCAACTGTGTCGAGCTTGAAGTGAACAATAGTGGAGACAACCGTAATGGGCTCCCACCACGATCGTTTATCGATATGAGCAGAGTTACCAACTTCTGCAATGTACAGATATTCGAGGGGGTCACTGACAACACTGTTAAGTGAAACTTCATGTGCTTGACGTGTACCAAACGGTTTGCTTTGTTAACTATACCCTGCAGAATCAGTGACAGGCGTGCTCTTGCATACGGCTGCAAAATGGTTTTTTCGTTGGCATTTTGCACACGTTTTATTCGCTGCTGGGCACATTTTTTCACGACCATGACTATAACCACAAAACCCGCACATTTGTTTTGTCTGACCACGCCTTGGATAACTGATTTTGTCAACTCGTGGCGATTGAACTGCAAGCACGTCATTTGTCACTGGGCTCGATGCTGCACCGACTGTTGTACTCACTGTTGTATTCTGCATTGCTTTCAAATGGACTCGGCTAGCTTCCAACGAACGACACACGTCTACAGCTTTCTCGAGTGATAGATCATCTCCTGCTTGAAGAAGCTTCTCTTACATTACCGCATCGTTTATTCCCGCCACTAGAATGTCACGGCACAAAAGACTTTCTTGGGTACCGAATTCACACACACGCGACAAGTTTTTTACATCTGTAACGAACTGTTCTATAGGCATTCCTTCCGGTCGCCTCAAGGTCAGAAACTGAAAACGATGATACAAAAGGTTCTTGCGTGGTGAACAGTACTTGTCAAAACGAGAAATGACTGTGTCAAACACTTGTGCCTCATCCTCAGCAAGGTTAAAGGAATTGTATATCTCAATCCCTTTATCGCCGATCGCATTCAGCAACAGCGCCACACGCGGGATATCAGCGTCATCGTTTACCTTCAGTACTTGGAGATACAGTATAAATTTTTGTTTCCAAAACGTCCAGTTTTGGTCAAGATTTCCTTCAACAACAAGTTGATCGGGCGGTCGAGCGAACTTATCCATCTTGGTCAAATAGAAACAACAACCTTAGTGTTATTCAAGCATACTAATTTCCGTGACGTCGAGACTAGACACAAAAAAAATTAACCCCGTACCTGATACCATGTTAGATACTTTAATGAAACAGTGTACGCAAGTTGACAAAGTCTTTTATTGCAACTTTGTTACATATCAGCCATCTTGATTTTCACCATGATGATGCGCCCACACACAGCATGCAACTCAAACATCTGACTAGCACCTTACAAGGTGCCAACACAACACATTTTAAACATATCTTACAAGCTAACCTACACATTACAGTAATGTAACATAACATAAATCTCTGGATACCCGAAAACTGCATGTCTGAAAATTATTATAGAAACATTCCCTAATACCATTTGGGACTCTAATCATCAAGAATTCCCATTTAAAAACTATCCTCCTTTTGTTTTGTATTGTTTAAGGGGTTTTGTGTAATAATGTGTAGATTGGTGGGAACTTACTGGACGAGACAGGTGCACCTCCACGGGCTCGGTAGTCGGCGGTTAGCGGCGTAAGGAGGAGGTCGACTCTGTATCGCTCTGGGCATCAGCAAGTCTTTGTTCAACCTATCATAACGTATCAATAGTAAATTTTCGTGTATAGAACTTTTTCACTTTAACTTTATTACGTGCCCGGAGTTACCTCCTCCACCCCTGCAACTCGTAATACCTGGGGGCTTTGCTTTATTTAAATTTTCATCCAGCCCATGTAGCTGTTTTTGCCTTGCAGTTTCGCCCACCGGACGGGCATAGTTAATGATCCACTTCAGCCACTGCCATAGTGAGATGCGTATGGATGTACGGTGATTCCTCAATAAATAACCACTTCTGTAAGTATGAGTGTTATTTATTGGCTAGCCGCTTCACGGCCTTAAGGTTACGGGATCCTGAAAACCCGCCAATCTCCTAGTGTTTTGTACTGTGTGAGTGGGAATCCAGGTGCCCGATATCCCTGGCGAGTATCTTGTGTGTGCATCGAGGCGTGGGGAATGCCTAAAAAGTCCCCTGCGTATCTAGTCGCTGAGCGGGAGGGAATTAAATCAGCTAATGCCGTGGACGTCGGCCGCACGACCGGTGCTCTTCGAGTGCTCGTCTTCCATGACGAGCTGGCGCTACCGGGTAGCCTGCCCTCCGTACGCCACTGTCGTGCCGGACATGTCTCGTATAATTTTACCATAATTATTGCAACATTCATCCCCTCACCGCAACCTCCGCTCGCGTTGTAGTCTTCAGATATTGAAATCTCTTAATGACTTTACTTGGTCTCAATTCCGTTAACTAAATATCTCTTTATTCCTGATCAATGCCACTAGCAGTCAGGCCAGAATCATTTTCTATAATCTATTTTTCACTGAATTGTTTGGTCACAGCTTCCCTACCCAATGTATCATTATTATTAACAGAATATTAAGAAAAAGGTGCTCAGATTTTACCTGTTTCCCCGATATATTATGCTACCAAGTATTATGAGTAAGTAAGACCATGATGCAGCATACATATTGAGAACTGTTGTTGGGGCCCACTTATTTTCCTGCTAAAGTCTGAATGACTTACCCTAGCAGAGATTAGGAAGATATTATATACTTTTATTAAAGAAATACATTGGGCTGTCCGACGAGTTTTTAGTGTATCAGGTACATCTGCATGAATGTGGAGAATTTATAGGTCGAAATGAGTGGGGATTTTTGACTTCAAGTGTCTACCTAACAACATGTGAGCGGGAGATTTTCAGTAATAATGGGTGTTCCTGTACTTAACAAATACCAACGACATGGGAATTTTACACTCTTTACCAGTATATATTTGCTGTATCAACTGCATTTTCAGCTGCAGAAAATGTTAGCTGGTGGTTCTAACTCTTAAGTTTCAGCAGTCACTGAACAGTTTGAACTCATAAAGTACATTGTCTGAAATGTTTACATTTGGACTGCCAAACATAGGAAACACTTAAATATTCCTTACAGTCTCCCCTGCTGATTTTGATGCTAAAAATTTGGCCTTACGAGTTGACGACAGTAGAAACCTTATGATCAAGACAAATAGTAAGTTGCTTACACAGAAACGTCCCCAAACCTGTAAATACATCTCGAAACTCTTCCTGTACCAATTGGCTACTTACTGGCTACCGAAGGTAATGTAAATGGCCTTTAATTCTCGTTAACAGCGATGTCATTAGAGACAGTGACACACATCTTGGTACAATGACAGCAGGGACAGGAGTCAGCCATTGCCTATGTTAATGAACCATCCCAGCATTCGCCTGGAGCGATTTTGGAAATCATGGAAAACCAAAATCACGATGGTTGGAGTCTGCGATCGAACCCGGGTCCTCCTGGTCCAACGTGTTACTGGCCAACGAGAGCATTGACATTCCCGCACAAACTGAAGCTCCTGGCATGTTCCTGAACCCAGTAGAGGAACAGTCTGGGAGACATCAACGACTTCAAATTGTAACTGGTATGCTGTGTCAAGAACCACACAAGGTAATAACACAGACACTAGGTGAAGTAACTAAAACTCTCCATTGATACACAGGGGTTTTTTTCTTCCTTATATCTTTATATTGATACCTAGCATTTGAAGCAACATAATAAATGGCACGGTGTCCACTTGAGCAGCTGTGTCTAGCTTAAAGTAAACGACATTCGAAAAGATAGTAATGGGTTCCTACCATCACCATTTATCTAGTGAAGTAAGGTTACCATCTTCAGCAATATTTAAATAGTTACCAGGCTCAGAGACGTCTTCATTTCACTGTAGGCATGCTGTACATCAAGAGCAATCTAATTTTGTTGGTGTGAACCCGGCTGATATTTTTTGTTACTACTATGTTCTTCGACGCTTGTGTAAGGTCGTACCCAAGCAGTTCGCGACAGCTAAAAATGATGTTCAAAAGCTCCTAAATTTGCACCGGGTCTCTCTTCGTTTTTCAGCAGGCGACACTGTCTTATGCAAAAAATTTAATTTGTCGGATGCCGCAGCTCGAACCTATGCCAAATTTGTATCTAGATGTAAGGGGCCCTATGTCATAAAATATTTTCTTGGACCTGATACTGTGTTATTGCGCCACCCTCATTGATTTAAATGAGTAAGAAAGGTGCACGTGTCTCATTTGAAGAGATTTGTTCACAAAAAAAATTAAATTAAATTATTGATGTCAATGGTCGGTAAATTGTTTACATATTTTCAGTCATGTATGTGCTATATTTGGCTTGCTCTCTGTCAGTACTCAGTTGTGTTGTTCCGAGAGTTTGACTCTGTCCCCCCTTTCCTTGATTTATCATTCCATGTCCTACGAGACACCGAAGAAGTCATCTTCTTGAAAACAACTGCCACATTCGTCGGGACCACCGACGCCCCACTGCACTGCCCCCAGATGTGGCACCTCATTCTATAGCTCTTGAATCTCCTTTTGGGCTTGGAGTACTCCGGGTGTCTCCTCCTGTCGTGAATTGCCTGCTCAACGGCACCATAATATAGAATTCCTAGCAGTGCCTGAACGAGTGACGAAAGTGTCTGTCCCCATATCCCCAGAGAAGACCCTGAAGTACAATCTTTGTGTTCTCTGCAATATTATGTACTTTTTCCATTCTTCTGTGATGGAGACTGTTTCAACTGTAAAAGTGTCTACGTGTTTTCTATACTTCTTGTTCTTCGCTTCGTTCTTCGCTCTGATTCTTCGAACTCTTCAAGATTGTTTGTTACATGTTTTTGCAGAGATTCGTTTTTTTTTTAACTAGGGGTCTTCAGGGGAGGATGTTATACCATGAGTGCGTGAGAGAGTGCATCGGGACGGTGGCGCCCTGTGACGAACATGCTAATTCGTCAAGTACGTCGGACGACTCATTGGTTAGGTTTTGGTGTGATGCTCGTTTTTCTTAACATATTCGTTGATATCCCTCTCCCTCTACCTGAACCCTCCCTTTTTTTCCTTTTTGGGACGCATGCGCCCTGGGTGTCTCTGACCAAGGCAGTTAAGGCTTGTGACGCCGGTCGTCCTATTTCTTCATAGCTCTGATCGGTGGTGGATGTCTCGAAACACCCATGTGAGTATGTGAGCTCCTCTTCGAGTAGTTTATTGGGGTTATACTCCGTCTGGTAGATGGAGGAGGTCACTGCAATGTGAGTGTTCCGTAAAGAGAGTGAACTGTAAATGTTTCAAAATTCTTCTTCAGGCTCCGCCATCAAAATTCAATTTGGTTAGCTCAGACGTGATTTTGAATCAGTTGTTACTTGGATGTTTGAACTTGCGATTGTCCGGATGATGCCTGCGCGTAAAACTGCGTTTTTAAGTCATTGGGTGAGATGTGTGCCCCAGCGTATCTCTGTTTGAAGTGTGTCAAATCTCGCGAGATTTAATATTTAAATTTATTGAAATGAACTATGAGGTTATGGGTTTACCATTTACGAGGAGCCCGTGCATGTATTGGTTTCTAGTCTTAATGGCCTAAAACATTTTTGGCACACTATAATGATTATTTTTTTTCATTGAGGTATGTGACATTAAATGCACTATAAGGATTGTGTCTCTAGGATTGATCGGGCACGAAAACTGTATACCTTGGGATACAGTAAAGTAATTGTATGTATGAGTATGCATGTCAACTTTCCCGAGGCGGCATTAATATTGTTGCGTGTAGGTCGGGCAGCAGGTACATTACATCATGCTAGGTGGCCAGCCCTGTGAGTCAACCAGTGATGTCATGGGTTTTTGCAGCTATGTCGCATCTCCCGAGAGACGTCACTGGGTTTCCCCGATGACGCCAGTGCAAGTACATGACTCTCAGCTAGTACGACCGTGGTAATGACTATTTTTAGACTCTAGGTCACTGTATTTCATCATCCATTGACGTCATTGAAGGAGCCGTATAAAAGCATCGGAACTGCGCAACATGAGTCAGTCTAGTACGGCAGTAAGGAAGTGAGAGTCGTGACGAGGCAGTCTAGTATTGGAGAGTCTTGTGGAGTCTTAGTAGTGAGTCGTGAAGATGAAGTGAGACCGAGAGAGGTGTGAGGCAGCGAGCGGCCCTAGGGGCGGTTTGCCACTGGGGTGGCGATGGGCGTCGTGAGAAGTGACGGGCCGAGAGGCGACGCTGACGGCGTCGAGGCTGATGTAACATCGGCGGAGATGACGAGGTGTGACATCACGAGGATGGCAGCACGGCAGCAATGGTCGATGTCGAGGCTGAGTAGCATCAGCGCCCTGCAGAAGGGACAGACAACACTAAGGTGTTGTGTGTCGGCACGACTGAGCTGACGAGGTATGGCGTCTCGAGGATGGCAGCACGACGGCAGTAGTCGGTGTCGAGGCTATGTGACGCCAGCGAGCTGCAGGATGGACGAACAACACTTGTGGTGCTGTGTTGGAGTGCTGCAGAGGTGGTGAGCTGTGGAGAACAACACTGACGGTGTTGCGTCGAGGAGGGCAGTAACTGGTGACTTGAGGAGACTGTCTACCTGGTGATTCAAGAGAAGATGTGCTTCGAGATACTGTTAAGGTTGTACATTGTCATTTGAGTAACTGTTGATTGGATATATGACAGGTTTTTGTGATTTGTAGTGTTTAATTAATTAATGGTAAATATTCTTGTGCTTTAATTGTCTAAGTTAATTAACATTCTGTGGAACAGTACTAATTGTGTGCGTAATTAATTGTGTTGTGAGAGTTATAGTTGATCACTGTTTTGTGTATTTCATAGCTTTGTGAGCTATTAAATCCAGTACTTGATTTAACTCTTTTATTTATAATTATAACACCTCTATCCCAAAAGAACTCATGGGTATTGCCCAAATGAAAATTTTGTGCTCCACAAACTTGTAACACTGGTGTCAGAAGTGGGATAGAGGCATAAAGTAAATTCAATAATTAATTCTGTAAATTAAATCATTGCACACAATTGCTGTTCAATCAAGTGAGCCACTTAGTAAATTTTATGCTTAAAGTTTCAGTCGTAGAAGAACAGGTCTGGACACTCGCCTATCTAACAATGTATTTTGCTTGACCCCCTTGTTGTTTGGCAGTAGTTCGTCAAGTTACCGAGAATGTCGTACTTTTTGGCGCTGTTTCCCGGGCGGTCGGACTCAAACTCCGTCCACTTTTTTCCATTGTTAAATTTATAAAGTAAATAAATATTGCTGGAGACTTTTCTTAAATTTGTGAGCGAAGAAAGTGTTTCATAAATTGATAAAAAATACATTTTGATAAATTGTTTATCTCAGCGGAAAGGAAGTGGGCGGAGTTTAGTCCGACCGCCGTAACATCAGCGCCAATAAAACACAATATTCTCGGTAACTTGGTGAACTGCAGCCAAACAACAAGGGGGTCAAATATCCAGGCGAGTGTCCAGACCTGTTCTTCTACGACCGTGGTCAAGACAAAGACACAAAAAGATTTCCTGCGTGCCATATTTGCACACTCGTGAGAGATTCTTCAGATCCGTAACAAAGTGTTCTTCAGCATTACTTCTGGTTATCGGAACGTCAAAAAACTGGAACCAATAATAGAGGAAATTCTTGCGTGGCGAACAATATTGACCAAACCTTGAAATAACAATTGCCATAATTCTGTGAATCAGTTTCAGTTAGGTTGAAGAAGCTGTATATATGAAGTCCTTTATTGCCGATAGCACTAATTAACAACACAACTCGAACTTCTGTGACATCATTTTGACAAGACCTATAGCTTGAACTTTTGCTTCCTGAGTGTCCAGTTCTGGTCAGTAACAAGGTGATCCGGCAGTTTCGCGAACTTGTCCATATTGATTACCTACATCGTTCAAACTCATTAGTCTTAGACACAAATCAATGAAAAATTTGACACTGTTCTTGACACCATGGTAAGTCTAAAAGAGTAACACAAGGTTCCTTTTTTCGAAGAACTTTAATCTGTCTCTTTACATCTACAAGCAACAATCACTATTTCTGCTTGGTCCACAACCCTTGTTCCACGTTACCAAATTTCATAATATAAATATTTATCAAATACATCGAAATAAAGTTATGACGAACCATACCCCACACCTTACCTTTTCGATCTATAAAACGATAGTAAATAAAGTCTAAAAGCCAAGGCCCAACAATAAATGTATTAATTTAATTTCATCCCATACATTGATACATCCTTTGTGAAAAATTAACTCGAGGAAGAAACTGTTAGTTAAGGTTTCGTCAGGGGTGTGTCTTTTTAGAACAAAAATATTTTTGCCTAAATGTGTGTATGTGTAATATACTAAATGAGTTTCTGTTGTCAGTAAAAGTATCCAGACAGTTTATTGTTATAAAATGTGTGATTAATAAAGCATATATTTTCACTTTTTTTTTTTTCAAACGACCTTATATGTACATAATAAATTGTTCTTTTCAAAAAAAAAATAAACTTTTAGATTTTATGAACGTTACCTATTGCTCTATTTCTGTTATATACATGGCACGAATACATATTTAGTACATGCACGTTTAGTAATACAAAAATTAATTATTGTGATATTTATTTCTAAGTCTTGCGCATCATAAGATAGGTAACGTCTTAAATGAGACATATTTCCATGCATAGACAATGAGTTACTAATTATGTTATCTCCTAAAGAAATAAATTAATGATATAAAATTATAAAATCATTAACATACATTATGTTTCCAAATAACTCGGTTCACCCATGGGTTGGATTTGACACTGCAGTCAAAATGTACATCTGAACCTTCCAGAACATCTTCCCGCTCGTCATCTCCACCTATTTTCAGCTTAGCAACAGGAACATCTGCAATCACACACGATCAGGTTTTTTCTGATCAAGATTTATGGGTCAGAGGATGTGATTTTAATACTTTTAACGTATTTTTGACACTTCAGTATTCTTCATGGAATCAGGATGGCAACACAATGCTTCTTTATGACTAAGTAGGAAAGGCGAGAAATAAATATGACTAAAACTTAGTAAGAAATAAGTTAAGTAAAAATTCTTGTTGCATATAAAAACCAAACACATTCTTGTAACGGAATGACAAAGAGCTGTGCTGTCAACAACAGGTCAAAGAAAGTTCCTCAACTATTAATCCATTCAAATTACAATGCCATAAACAGTTATCCAAAAATGCATTGCCATGGTAAAATGTTACCCACAATGATGGCATTAATTATCTCCAGGATTGCAGTTTTCGCCAATGACTACCACAAAAATTTTCATTTCATTTATTTAAAAATGGGGTGGCTTAGACACTCAAAACTTAATTTATTCCACATGCGATAACCTTAAAAACAATGACTGACCACAATTAATTATGGTGACACGACGAAACAAAAAAATTGTAAAAATGTGACAAATCACCCCACCTGTTCCAAAGTAATTTTTTTTACGATAAGTGTTTTGACACTATTGTACATATTTATGTAGCACTACAGTCGTCTTTTAGGTACTCACGGTGCACATCTAGCATCCACTTGGCCTCGACGGTGCCATTGGCGACGAGAGAGTTGTCAGCACGACATGTCAGCACTTTCCCACTGTCGTCTGCAGTAGGAGTGAGGTACAAGGTGCTGGAGGTGATGTTACTGCCAGAATCCGTCTGCAAGATAAACCACTGCTCCCATAACATACATTTCACCAGCCACCCTTCTGTATTCATTGAGTCTGACATGAATCAAAATGGGAGATACTGTCGTTTCTTTGAACGTTTTGACATATATTTGGTATGTTGCTTCCTACTGAGCGAGATGGGGCAACAGTAATATGAAAGACTCGTATTAAGGCGGCCGCCTACCCCACTCTTCAAATGCGTTGCAGAGTGTTCGTAAACAGGTTTTTTCTACAAAAATATTCCACGTATGCCCATTGTGCCAACGTACGAAAAGAAAACAAACTTCAGACAAGGTCGGAACCTCATTGTTAAGATGCCACGCTCATTAAAAACATTGTTTCTAAGTCCTCCAACATAGCTAAAAACGGCCTTTTCAGACTGCCGTACTTCAAAATGTACTAACCGGATGTATGTGAAACTCAGATTGTGACCTGCACTGAACTTAGTTGCAGACTTTCCACCAATAAAATTAAATGGTCACCGCTTAGTGTCCCGTAGTAAAAACCGTTCGGCGGGAAGCTTGCACGCTAGTTCAGCGCTTGGATCGTTGAGGCGACGCGGCATTTGATGCGCGCTTCAAGGTCGACCTTACTAGGGCTCTATAAAGACTAGGTATAATCGTCCGCCAATTTGGGTCCTTCGCAGCTACTGCAAGCCAAGTCATGCTCGCGCGCCCGAAAAATCGCAGAAATCTAACTCATCACCAATCGAAAACTATTCTGTCAATTGACTTTAAAAAAATTACAGAGTATTAATGAACTGTCCTGCAAATGACGCTATCCATTAATTTTCTTTATGACAGTTATTTACTATGTAAAAAAAAGTTTAACGATGGCATGAACATTTTTGACCGGGAAATGCAGGGTAAAATATAGTAAGCGAGAAACTTTTTTGTTTTACGAGATAGATGGGGGGTGTCAGTGGACGAAACTAAAAGGATTGTATAACATTATTATTTATGCCCCTCTTGGCGAGTTCCGCGAATCGCTGTTGTTTTGGCGGCAGGTTGAAGACAGAATATCGCTGGCGCGCGGCGCCGCGCCGTCTAGCTCAACGATCTGACTACGAATTATACCTTGGATTGTCTTCACAGTAAATACATTAATTTTAACTCTACATTTTGTATTTATTATAACGTTTTCAACTTTCGATAACTGATTTTAGGGTTGTGTACAAAAGTATACATTATCGAATATAAATAAATTTACAAAATCAAATATTGAATAGAAAATTAATGCAACGTCCTTAATTTCACTACAGATAGTTTTTGAAATCTACTATTTTTTGAAGTCTTTTAAGAATGTTGATTCTCCCACAAAATAGGCTTAGACCTACACACAACTGGAAATATATATTTTTTATTTACTTAAAGGCACATTTTCAACAATAAATAATAAATACATAAAAGCTAATTCATCTGGTATATATACTAGGTTTTTAAAAGTAACTCATTGAAACGCAAATATAATACTTTTAGCTTTGTGCTACTTGTTATGTAAGTATTAATACTAATATTATCGAGTCTTCAGCAGTAAAAGAGGCAGTTATCACATTAAAAGTACAGCATACATTCAATTTATTTAACATTCTAAATATTTTCAGTTTGTTACAAAAAAAATGTAATTTTTAAAGAAAGTGATTCAAGAAAATTGGCCTTATTACAAGTTATTGGTATGTAATAGCAAACACGTTTGTATTTTGCGTTACTAATGCAAAATACATGATTACCAATCGGACAGATCGATGCATCTCTACTCTGTTGCTAAAACGTTAGTTTGAAGATTTATACGTAGTGTGTCCTGAAGTTGTAAACGTAAATAGTTGCTGATAATGACTTTGTTTTTAAACTGATTTCATTGAGGTTTCAAAAAGTTTATTTACTAATATGAATTTAAGTTTTGTTTTAAGTCAATCTACACTAAAAATTACGACACACTGCCTATTATGTAGCGGTGTGAATAAAATTATTTTTTTTTGTACTGTAGCTGCCCTTCACTCACTCTGTGCAGACAGTATATAGCCACGCTGATTTATAGCGTCAGGATAATAAATACAAATCTTTCTTCACACACTTGTGCAAGTGCTAACTTTTCTTACAATACGACCGAACATGTTTGTTATAGTCTATGAGTTAAATATCTGAAACATAGCATGCTTACTTTCATGCCCACTAAGCCAAGCTAACAAACATTACATTTCCGTAAATTTGTGGAAAACAGTACGGAGAAGTGCCGCTAATTTACTGTAGCGTACCTCGTAAATAAAACACACGGTATCTTACACCTATACTTAAATACTCTCTGTAAACATGTTGGATATAAATTTGTATTTAGAAGTTCTTTCCTTTTAACTGTATATCTGTAAATAACGCAGTTATCGCCCAATATAGTTAATGCCGGAATTGTAATTTCTATTCTATATCTACATTATCACGATGGCTATTCATAAAGTAAGAATTTCCGTTATCAATGGGATACTTGTTAGAAATTTGTTACATACAAAAGCCTATTGAGGCCTTGCTCTTAAGTTTTGCAGTGGTTTCGAAAATATGTTTTTAACGCAAATTAATACATATATCAAACATTCATACTTACAGTTTTAACACTTATATGTCACACCGTTTGTGTCTGAATTTTTCTGTTCCACTACACTAAACGTATTTTTAGATTTTTGCCTCTGAAATATCACATACTTTGTTGTCAAAATAAGCCAAAATGAAAGCAAAATAATTTGTTGCTAGCAAACGGAACATTATTTAAAAAAAAAAAACGCTCTGGCATAATTGTGTATCGTATGACTGTGCATAGTCTCAAATTTTTTTCAAAACATTTGGTTAAAAAATATTTGAGTTATTTGCAATTGTTTGAAATAAATGACCATGGCCTTAAAAACTACAGTGAACCTGGTTAATATAAACCACGTAAATATAAAGATCTTGTTAACACTAAGTAATTTTAGTTCCCCTAAGAATGAAATGAAAATTGTAACACTAACTTAAACGCTCAATAAAATGTTCCCTTGTACACCACACAACGTCAGAACGTCAACATGCCTGCAGAGGTTCCTCATTCATTGCGATAATTCGGCACAACGTACCTTCTCCCAGAAATTTGTGACATACATTTATATTGTATAAGCGTTTTACTACGAACTGTCGCTTCAGAGGCAATAATTAAAAATAATAATTAACGTTCGTAAAGATATTTATATAAATATAATGTAAAAAGTTTATAACAATAAGTAGGGAAAGGAATATTTCGCGAGTTCAACGACATGCTTGTAGGGATCCATTGATCTATTTATACACAAGCCCCGGCCATACGTCCACTAGCTGCTACTCACAGGAACAACAGACAATGAACTAATACACGTGGCTTGAGTATGCATAGCACAATGGATTATAACACGTCGGCCATTGAACTCGCGAATTATTCCTTTCCTTAACAGTAAGTGACCAAAATACGTGTTTTAGAATAAGGGTATGTCCACGAAACAATATTGTTCAAAACACATTTATTCCTTGACCACTTAAAACATATGCTTTGTACTTATACTACGACGATCTGTCCCTTTGCGGCTTCGCCCGCGTGTACTATAGAAAAGAGTAACTAAATTTTAATAACGTATTAATTGATGGTGTTACTATATTCTCTGTATATCTTTACAACAACAAATACAAACAGCTTTATCCAGTCCACTACGCTGAGGGTACTTTAAGGGGTATGGAAAGGTAGGATGTCGAGCGGGTGACTGGAACACTCATCGTCAATAAAATCTGAACTACTCATCAAATTTCGATGAGATTTTTTGCCGAGTAGATATTTTATCAGCTGACGTTTATATACATAACATTATGAGGTAGTATGCTTTACTTTCGAGTAAAAAATTATAAACTGTTTTTAGAAAAATAAGGGCTTGAAACCACAAAATCTACAAAAATGGGAAACTGTAATTTTTATAATTTTTAATACGATAATGTCTGGACCTCTATAATAACAGAATTTCAAAAATATTCGCGTTTTCATATGAAAATAATTTTAACATCCGTAAACCTATCGCGCAGAGATTTTCGGATAGTAAAATTATTTT